>JAKSZT010000303.1:0-15231 GCA_026826555.1 Tolypeutes matacus | reverse complement strand
AATGGCTGGTTCCTCCAAGATCCCTTCCCAGAGCTGTCTGTTGAAGGACACATGCCTTCAGTCCCTCTCTCCCACCTTGTCCTGTTTCATGTCTTCGTGGCTCTCAATCGTTGTTTTCCAATTTGTATTCCAATTCCAGTTTGTGTGTTTCTTCCTTACCATCTGTCCCCTTCCTCTAGATTAGAAGCATTGAGAATGCAAAAGTTTGTCTGTCTCACCAGGGCTGATGGCCCCAAGACCTGTGTCACAGGAGTAGCTGTTCAGTTATTTTTTTGTTGAGCTGGACCTTCATTAGTTTCTTGTTTTGCCTGCAGAATCAACAAAGAGCCTAATATGCACGGGTAGTGGGTTGGCCCGTGCCCCCCCCCCCATTCATGCCCACCTGAAACGACACTGGGTGACGGACTTCTGGCCTGTAGAACTGGAAGAGAACACATTTCTCTTCTAAGTCACCCAGTTCATAGTACTTTGTTACACAGCCCCAGGAAACTAAGACAGAATCATTTTTAAAGCCCAAAGAGAGAAGAGAATAAGAAGAATCAAGGACAGGAGAGTCCCAGGCAGTTTCGCTAACATGGGGATTGAGGATGGACTGGCCACCTGACCTCCAGGAAGGTAAGGGCCTCTGGTCTGTTTCCATGTCCACTGGCGAGTGGTCTGGAGCATGTGTCCCAGATCCTATCAGTTAGCCAATGGCCAATGAGCCCTTGAAAAGATGCTCATTATCATTAGTCATTAGGGAAATGCAAATCAAAACCTCCATGACATACCACTGCACACCCACTAGGATGGCTATGAACAACAACAAAAAAGGAAAATAACAATTGTGGACAAGATGGTTGAGAACTAAAACCCTCACACACTGGTGATGGGAACGTAAAATGGCTCAGCCACCATGGAAACGGCTTGGCAGTTCCTCAAAAAATTATATATAAAATTACCATATGATTCAGCAACTCCACTCCTAGGTATATACCAAGAGAACTCAGAAAATGTATCCACACAAAAGCTTGTGCACAAATGTTTATAGCAACATGAATCTTAATAAGCCAAGAGTTGGAAACAACCCAAACGTCTACCACAGGATGAACGGATAAGCAAAATATGGTCTATGCATACAATGGAATATTATTCAGCCCTGGAAAAGAACGAAGTATGGACACATGCTACGCCATGGCTGAACCTTGAAGGCATGTGAGAGAAAGGAGACACAGAAAGTCACCTAATTTATGATTCCATTTCTATGAAACATCTGGAATAGGAAATCCAAAGAGACAGAGTGCAGATGGAGGTTGCCAGGGGCGGGGCAGGGGTGTGAGAACCGCCAAATTAATTGGTTTGGGGTCTTCTTTGGGGGTGATGAAGGTGTTTGAATTAGACAGAGATGGTGGTTGCACATCATTGTCCTCCATGCCACTGAACTGTACATGTGAAAATGGTTAATTTTAAGTTATGTGAGATATGCAAATGTGTGTGTGAGCGGCATGTGACGTGTGTGGTGTGTAGGTGTGCCTGTGTGCACAGCATGCGTGTGCCATTCGCCTCCTCCTGGGCCACGTGGTTAGCAGCAATGCTTCAATGTTGGTTCATCAGCTGTAACAAGTCTACCACTAACGGAGCATGTTATTAATGGGGAAATGTGAGAGGGGGAGGGGTGGGGTGTATGGGAATCCCCTATGTTGTCCATGTAACTTTTCTGTAACCTAAAACTTCTTTAAAAATAAAGTTAAAAAAAATAGTAATGTATATTATTCTTTGTAAATTGGGTAAATCAATGATACGGAAAAGTATTATATCAGTAGATACTCGTATCAGTAGCAGCTATAATCTATAATAGTATTATAACGTTTTGTAAATTGTGGGCTAAACTTTTATATCTGTAATTTACAACACACATTTAAATCTATACACATCTAACATGTATACACGGACACTTTCTCCTGGAAAGTTGGTGATGAGATATTTACCAGTGAACTGCTGGACAAGACGCCCCAGCCTAAGGAGTCAGGTGAGCCCCCGGGGAAGGTCCAGAAACTGCTTCTGAGAAAGGAAACACCTGGCTTCCTGAGGAAGGGGTCCGAGGGAACTGAACAACTGGCGGTTCCTGGCCCCAGCGCCCCTAAGAGGGACTTGCCCATGGCGCTGTCAGGGAGCGCGCCTGCGGCTGCACCGCACCGCTGGCTGGGCCTGGCCCCGGCTGAGCATCCCGCATCCCTAGCTCAGGTTTCCCCTGGAACCCCCAAAGGCTCCCGTCCATTTTAGGATGGGGAAGCCGAGGCAGAGGAAACCGGGGCACTTCGTTCTTCCGAGCGCCTCTGGGCTGAACCTGCCCAGTGCGGGCCGCGCTGCCCACGTCTGGGCTCGGCTGCAGGTGACTCCCGAGCACAGGCCAGCGCAAAGCAAGCACGTGGTCCCGGACGCTGCCTCCTAAACCTGAAACCCACTGCGTGCAGGCGGAGGCGCCTCCTCAGCGTCCCAAGTGGGGCCTACCCAGGCGGCGGGGAGGGGTAGGGGGGCGCGGGGAGGAGCGGGGCGCGCGGGGAGGAAGGGCGCGGGGGAGGAAGGGCGCGGAGGAGGGGGCGCGCGGAGGAGGGGGGCGCGGGGGGGGGGGGGGGGGGGGGGGGGGGGCGCGGGGAGGAGGGGGGCGCGGAGGAGGGGGCGCGGGGAGGAGCGGGGCGCGGGGCTGGCGGGCTGGGCCTGCAGTGTCGCTGACGGCCACGAGGTGGCGCTCGGCCCGCGGTCCGAAGGGCCCTGGAGGGGCCGGGGAAGCCCGCGCGGCCGCGGGAGGAGCCCCTGGCCCGGGCCTTGCGCGCGGCCCGCGCGTCTCCACAGGCGCCCCGACTCCCGGGCCTCGCCCCCCCCGAGTCCTGCCTCCCCGCAGCCCTGAGTCCAGCTCGCGTCCCGAGAAGGCATCCTGGGCCTGCCGGCGTCCGCGGAGCGCGGGGCGGGAGCGGGCGCACCGCAAACACGCGGCGCACTCTGGTGCATAGAAGCGCAGCGCAAGCACATCGCGCACACACCACGCGTGCACCGCGGCGCCGCGCTGCGCGCACCAGCTATCAGTCACGCACGTGCCTCTGAGACACGGGCTGGAGGGCGGCGGGTGGAGCAAAAGTTTGCTGAGCTAGGAAACCCCGCGCCGTGCGTGCGGCCCCACGACCCCCAGCCTCTGCGCCGCCCTCCGCCGCCTGCCTGCTACTTTCTCACCTGGCTGAGGTCTACCTGGGACACAGGTGGCAAAGTGGGCCGTGCAGGGCAGCGCTGGACTAGACATGCGTTTTGTACAGGCCCCTCCGGGTCGGGAGACTTGACGCACACTCACGAAATGCTGGTGATTGGAGTCCGTGGCCTGGCAGAGGGAAGGCATCTTTCCTGATGCAGCGACCACCAACGCGGGGCGCAGGGCCTGTCTCTTCCCACAGCGCGTGGCGCGGGGCTGCCCCCTCCACCCGAGGGCCCTGGAGGCGCAGCCCTGACTGCCACCGCCCTCCCTGCCGGGAAGCCTCGCGCGCCCTGGGCTCCTGGGCTCCTTTTCCGCCTCCAGCCCCAGCAGGCAGCTCTTTGAGGGGGCTCTGTGTTGCTGGTGGCCGTGGCCCCAGCTTTTAGCACCCTCTGTCCCTAACGCACCACAGGTGCTCGAAAACAGTTTGTGGAATTGACGAATAATCATGGGAGCCTTCCCCGAGGAAGTCTGGGCTGAGCTTTGAAGGTGAGCCTGACTTTATGAGCTGAGAAGGGCCGCAAATAAATTAAAGCTGGAGGTCAGGCATACTAGGAAAGGTGGAAATTCACGACAGAGCAAACGACAGCATCGTTTGGGGGCGTGAGAGATGAGACTGGAGCAGCTGCTCAGGCTTAGGGGGGGGGGTGAGGGCTCTGGGCAACGCTGGGCAAGGAGGCAGCCCTCTCTGATCCCGGGGTCTAATCATCTGTAGCGGTGATGGCCAGGGCTGCGTGAGCATCTGCACGTGACATGGTAAAGGGACAGGGCTGTGTGAGGGTCCTCACGTGACACGGTAAAGGACCTGGAGCAGAGCTAACAGTGTGGGCTGTTATTGCCTAATTGATGCTCAAGGGCTTTCCCTACAGCCCACACGGCGGGTGGCCAAGCGTCACGGATCCCTATGGGGCCTCGGCAGCCAGTACCACCACACAGAGGACGCCCCTGCCCAGGTGAAGGCAGGTCGCTGCCCAGCTGAGCCCTCCGCAGCCCTGGAGGCTGTGGCTGCGTGGGAGCCTCACTGCCCCCGACCAGCACCACAAGCACCAAGGCTGGTTATCAACGAGGAGGAAGAGAGAACGGCACGCACCTCCTTCCTGCCACCGCCTGCCCAGGTGACGGCAGGTCCCAGTCTCCAGGGCAAAGGTGCTGTCAGCCACATGCGGTTTTACTCTGAAGCCGCCTCTTCCTGGGCTTTGCACTGAGCCCGGGAGCACTGAGGTGAGGCATATTTCGAGTTTAGTCTGCACGAGATTTTCCCATCACGTTCTCAAGTCTAGATAAGCAATGAAACAGTAAAC
Source organism: Tolypeutes matacus (assembly GCA_026826555.1). Lineage (NCBI taxonomy): Eukaryota > Metazoa > Chordata > Mammalia > Cingulata > Chlamyphoridae > Tolypeutes > Tolypeutes matacus. The sequence continues at coordinate 10,710 of JAKSZT010000303.1, read as the reverse complement.
TAGGCCTGCTTCCCTCCTTCCTGGTCCCTTCCGATGACCGTGGTGCAAATGCTCTCGCACGGCAGGTCAAGCTAAGCGGTTCTGGGGCGGCTGCAGAGGGGCACCCCACTCTACAGTGTCTCCACCACGCAGATTCGCGAGCGCAAATGGCCTCAAGAGCACACATAATAGCGAAATGCAATAAAATAGTGAGCAAGTACTGACCTTCGAGTACTTATTACCTTGTAAATATAATTCATTTAAGCGTGCGTTTCTCTAATCTATGACTTAGTGACTGTTTAAAACCGGCCGCACCAACGCACTGCAAACCTAGCGCTCGGTTCCTGAGATGCGGCACGAGCTGGCCCCCGCGGCACCACCTGGCAGCCCGGCTCACGGCCCCTGACCGTGTCTTGCACGGGGCACACACTCAGGAACACAGGAATGGGAGGCATCCGACGTGGGCCCACGTGCTGCAAAACCTGCCCTTCTCTCGGAAGCTCAGAGAACGTTCCAGCTGGAAGGGCCTCACAGACCATGAAGTCCTGCGATTTAAAGTACCCGAGCTGCTGGAGAAGGTGCACCCCATCTAAGCAGAGCAGTGCCACCACTGTCTGCCTTCTCTGCTCGTGTTCTGGGCTGGAAGACACACGGCACATGCATGTGCACACGCGTGCTCACACGAGCACACGCCGTGAGCTAATCTGGCCAACAAACGGGGGTCCAGGTCTGGAGAGCCAGCCGGGTGCCAGCCCCCAGCTCCCCCGTCTCTGGTCTCGGCCGCCCTCAGCCCGCCCTGCTCCCTCCATGGCCGTGGTCCCCAGTTTCCCAGCCTCCCTGAAAGCAGATGCTGCGCCAGCTTGGCCTGCACGCCGATCGCTCCAGAACTTTCGGGTAACAGGAGGCGGAAACGTGGGCAGGAAGCAGGTTCAGCTCCATGCGGTTGCTGCGGTCGAGTGCAGGGGCAGGGAAGGGCCCATGGTCGGGAAGGACGGGGCTGGAAGCTTCCGCTGGAGGTGTCAAGTGCCATTCCTCAGAGCGTTTTCACGTGGCGCCCCTCTGCACCACCCGGCACTGACAGCGGGCGAAGCCGGCGGAGGACTCGAAGGCCGGGGTCCTCAAACTGGCGTCCGAATGGCCTGGACTCCCGGAGGCACTGCTCCCCTCGGCCCCTTCTGTCCCTGGAAGCTGGCAGGAAGTTCAAGACCTTCTTAATGAGTTGCCTGGGCCTGTGGCCTATCACGGGCTTGTTTTCCTAGGACTGGGAAGGAAGGGTCGGCAGGGTCCCCTCCTGGCCGGCCCAGCTGGCCCCCGGCGATTTCTCTGAGTCTTTAAAGGGCTCACGTTTACCAAAGGCCTCTCGGCACCTGAGGCCCGAGCCGCCCGCTGCCTGCCACGCTGAGCTTGGGTGAGCCGCTCAAATCCCCCGGCCAGAGCGTCTCCAAACTCCCTTTGAACTGCAGTCCCTGGGGGCATTTTGGCTTACACAGGACAGCCTTTGAAGAGGACAGAGAGGGGGACAGAGGGGATGGCCAGGCGTGACTGGGGTGCAGATTTGCCCAGCCTGCCCTCCGTCGGCTCCCGGGGCTGACTGCCGCCTGGGCAGCCCAGGGGCCCCTGCAGCGGACACCCGCCCCCATAACCTTAGACCTACACGGAAGCCTCAAGAATAGGATAGGGAATTCTGGGTGCCCTTCAACCAGAACCCCAAATGCTAGCATTTCACCAAACTGGCTCATCCATCTTTTTCTTTCTTTCTATCCCTGTCTCTCTCTGACTCGCCCTCTCTCATCCCCACACACAGATGTCTGTGTGTATCTCTGTGGGAGTGGGTATTTTCCTTTGAAAAAGGAAGTTCCTTTGAACTTTTACAAAATTAACCTCTAATTATATAATTAAACCTATTCTCCTTGTAAGAAGAGGTCAGGAGAACATCCCCATTTGGCCCCCTCTGCCTCTGGAACCTTCTGCCCCTCGTTGGCATACGTGGATAGTGCGGGGGGGGGGGGGGGGGGGCAGAGTCACAGCTGGAGGCAGCTTGCCCCAGCGTTCTGCAACTTGCTCTTTATCCGTCAGCAAACTTGCCTTTTATATCCTGTAACTCATTTCTCTCCCTCCACAATTTATCTTCGAGATCTCGCCTGACAGGCGTGTAACATCCACGCCATTCTTTTTAATCTGGTGCCATTTTTTACTCATCAGCTTGGCAAAAAAGTTAAAGTTAGATATTATCAAGCATTAGGGAAGATGTTGGGGAACGCCCTCATGGTGGAAGTGTGAATTAACAGAGACGCTTTAGGGCAGTTTGACTTCTCTGTTACATTTCCAGGTGTGCATATTGTGCGAACCAGCAACTCCAGTTCTCTGGAAATCTCCCATGTGGTACTAGGCAGGTGGCAGAAGCTTGACCCAGGATGTTGCCGTAGCAAAGAGCAGGAAGGTCCTTCCACCACACAACTGGGACTCCCTGCCACCCTGGGATATGCAGCCCTGGCAGCACGTGAGACTCCCGGGGAAGGTACTTTTTTTTTTTTTTTTAATATATTAAAAAAAATTTTTTTTAAGTTATTTCTATTACATAAATGTTACATGAAAATATAGGGGATTCCCATATGCCCTGTTTCCTACACCTCCCACATTTTCCCACATTATCAGCATCTTTCATTAGTGTGGTACATTTCTTACAATTGATAGAAACATTTTAGAGTATTGCCACTAAGCATGGATTATAGTTTACATTGTAGTTTACACTCTCTCCCACACAATTTTGTAGGTTATGGCAAGATATGTAATGGCCTGTATCTGTCATTGCAATGTCATTCAGGAAAATTCCCAATTCCCCAAAATGCCCCCATATTTCACCTGTTTTTCCCTCTCCCAGCCCTCAGAACATCCAGTGGCCACTGCCTCCACATGAATGATATAATTTCTTCCATTGCTAGGATCACAATATGTCTATAGTAGAATACCGGTAAGTCTACTTTATTCCATAGTTCATTCCCCAATCCTGAGGATTCTAGGATGGTAATGTCCACTCTATCTCTAATTGAGAGGGGGCTTTGATCCCATGGGGCAAATGGATGGGACTCTCTTGCTGGCAGTTGTAGACTCTCTTGTTTCCTTGGGATGGTTGTTGTCCATCATCATCTCCTTGTAAGTTGTCCTGGGTGAGTCCAATGAACTGGAGAGTAGGTATTGCAACTCTGTTGAGATTCAGGGCCCAGCTGGCACATGGACATCCTAGAGATTAAAGTCTCTTAGATGTACACCTTCCACATCCAGCACCAACTACAGGTTCAAATAAAAGGAACAGAAGAAGCATGTATAGAGAAGTCACATCTGAGTCCAACTCTGTCACACTCGGGAACACAAACTCCAAAGTAGGGCCCACTGGCAAGGCACCAAACTCCAGAGCTATCTGCCATGACTGTAGGATCTGGGTGTCTCCAGAGCCCTCAGGAGCCGCACCATTTGAGGTAGTACCCACTTTGGCAGTCTATGAGATCCTGCTGAGATGTGCATAAGCATTACCTCTCTGATGACCTCCCGACTCACTTTGAAGTCTCTTAGCCATACAAACTCATTTGTCTTTACCTTTTCTCCCTTTTATTCAAGGTCTTTTTCCAGTTGTATCAGCAGCCGGTGCTTGGTAGTAATCCCTCGGTGCCAGGGAGGCTCATCCCAGGAATCATGTCCCTCGCTGGGGAGAAGGTAATGCATTTATATGCTGAGTTTGGCTTAGAGAGAGTCCGCATTTGAGCAACAAGGAGGCTCTCAGGAGGTAACTCTTAGGCACTCTACAACACTAAGGCTAAGTTGCAAATTCAAGAGCAAAAGGCTCATAAGCATAGCCATCAATATCAAGGGCCCATCCATGGACCATCTTTCTTCGCTAGTCATTGCCCCTGTACTTGGGGGATTGTCACTGTTCCATTAGAGAATGTGGCAGAGCTCCCCAGGATGGGAATTCAACAATCTTTCAGTTATTGTGTGAATCTCTACCTGCTGTGGCACTGTCCCATGAACATTTGACTATATTTATATACCTTGTATGTATGCCCAGGTGAACTTCCTCCCATGTATCCCCATCACTGACACCCCACCCCATTGATCCTCCCTACCATAGTTGTAACCCTTCTGTGATCCAAAACGTCTTCAAAAATGAAGCCAAGAATACTGCCAAATTTGATTAATAGGAAAATGAAATAATAATGATAGGTTTAAACATAAGAAATAAAATGCATTATAATTTAGAGAAACTAAAACTAAAATAAAGTTTTAAAAAATTGGGGTATTAAAAAATGAAAAATATTTTAAAAATAAAATAATTATTTTTTTGACGTTTTTGCCTTTCATCACTGTAATATCAGTTGTCCTGTATGTACAGTGACACTTTCTTCCATTTCTTCCCCAGTGTCACTTTTTAAAAAATTGTCTTCAAAGAAGCTCTAGGTCACAGTAAGGCTACATACAGAATATAGGGGACTCCCATATACCCAACATCCTCCCCCCTTTCCCCCTTCCCATATTAATAACCTTTTTATGTGTGGATGGTACATTTGTTACAACTGATGTATAAATATTGAAACATAGCCACTAACCATGGTCAATGGTTTACATTATGGTTTACATTTTAGACTTTCCACTTTAATAATTTTTTGATGAAATTTAACATAGCCTGTATCCATCAATGCAAGATCATGCAGAACACTTCCATTGCCCCCAAATACCCCCTCTTCCATCTATTCTTCTCCTCCCTCCTCTCCCCTCGGGGCCCACGGTGACCACCAGGCTTCACTCCTTGAAGGACAAGATTCATAGATACTTGCAACAACGCTGAGGGCTGGACACACTGGCCTGTCCTCCCCTATCAGGAGCTGCCCGTGCTCTCGAGAGACTCCCGCCCCTCTGAGAACATAGTGGTCCTCCCCAGGATGGGAGTCCAGCTCCTTCCCACTTGTTATGTGGGTCTCCACCCACTGGTACAGCACATTATGACAAAATGATCACTCTCACGCTCCCTAGAAGCCTGCCCCAGGTGTGCCCTGTCCTGAATGCCCCCCCATCCAACACCCTAAACCAGTAACGCTTCCTTGTCATAGTGCCAAAAGAGTTTTCTCAGCACTGTGCTTTCATCCACATACCCGCCAATCCCCAGTGTTCACCTGGTCCCTCCCCCAACCCTGCCCCCAGTTCCATGGACCACCCAACCCATCCTCCCTACCCTATACCCCTGTCAAGCCTGCACTGCCCGACCCAATAGATCCCTACACCCCTGTCATATCTCTTCACTACACAACTACTTACTTCCTCCTTATCATAGATTTCACCCATACGGGCGTTGGCTCACAACCTTCTTCTCCCTTCCTATTTCCTGCACACCCGTCTTCCAGACTCCAGCTCTCTGAGTCAGCTCAATTTGCTTAATTCATATCAGAGAGGTCATGTAATTTTTGTCCTTCAATGCCTGCTTCACTCAACATAAGGTGGAGGGCGCTTTTTAAAAGACATGTTTCATGGGGTTGGGGGCGGGATTTGGGCAGCGGCAATTTTGAAAAGTTCCCTGGCATTGCTAACATCGGGCTGAGACCTGGAGAGTGGCCTCAGCATGGGGCTTCCCCCCTGGCTGGCAGGCGGTGGGCGGGCAGGGCTGGGTGAGAGAAGGAAAACCTTCCACTCCCTGCACCTTTCATTCCCTCTCCTGCCCTGCTCCCGGCGCTCCACTTCAGTGCGGGGGACTTGGTGTAGCCCCCATGCCCTATATACGGGTGCCATGGCCCTGTGGCACTGCCTCCTCGCCATCCCCACGGAGTGCCAGGCCCACTGCTGAGCACGCAGCCATTGCCACCGGGCTGGATGTTAACAGCTGGAGCTGACCCACTGCTCCGTGCCAGGCCCCCTCCTTAGTGCCCCCTGCGCCCTTCATCTCCCCAAACCCCCATCAGGCATGGACCCTTGTTATCCTCATTTACAGGGGCAGAAGCTGAGGCACAGAGAGCTTAGGGAACTGGCCCAGGGCCACACAGCTTGCACATGGGTGAGCTGGGAGTCAAACTGGAGCAGCCTGGTCCCGAGCCCTGGGCTCCCATTGCCAGGTGGGGTGGCCAGGTATAGCCAAGACAAACACAGGATGTCCAGTTAAAGAGGAATTCCAGGTGAACAATGAGCAATTCTGCATGGGACCTACGTACACTAAGTATTAGCTGATGTTTATTGTAAATTCACATTTAACTGGTTGTCCTATATTTTATCTGGCACCTCCATGGCTGGAGCCTGCCCCGGGCACCAGTGGGCTCTCGTGAATGCTGGGTGTCCTGAGGACAGGACATCTTTGCCACTGTAGAGACACAGACCCTTGAAATCGTAAGGGTGCCTTTTGGACGTGGTTATGCAGAAATGAAAAGTGAAACACTTCAAAAAAGAAAGGTGAATCCGTAAATGCATATTTTGTTGCATCAACATATCTGCAAGTAAGTGCACGTATGTCTCTATATTCTAATTTAAAATACAGTATTTACATCCCTGTGGGTTAACTGACCATTCCATTAATTGGCTTCTACTGCTCTGAAGTCCTCAGTTGCTTGCTAGAATTTTCTTGGTGGGGACATGGGTAGCATAAAGAAATTATTTTTAAAATCCACCAAGTCTCCAGGGGAGCCCCTGACAATAGTGCTTGGTGGGAGAATATATCAATGGGTCCCCACACACCGGATCCCCGTCCCCCCCGGCGCAGCCCCAGCGTCTATTTTCCCGTCCCTCCCCCGGCCCCACTGGTTCTGCTGAGCAGGTGCCTTGCGCCACTGGGCAGACCCTGCCAAGCCCCCGCACCCACCCACTCGGCTGCAGGAGAGCCGGGCAGGCCTGGGAAAGGTGCTGATGTGTGGAACAGAAGGTCGGCCTGCAAGCAGAAAGCAGCTCTGTGCTCTGCGGACGACAGACCGGCTCGTCTCCCTCAAAAACTAATCACACGAAGGAGGCAAGTGGGGCGACTTCCTTCTCAGACCTATTTTGGGGTGATCTACAAAGAATGTCCACTAAGTCTCCAGCTTTCTCTAATAGCCTGGGAAACAGAACCTGCCAGTCAGCTGTGGAAAATGTTGATGTTCATCCCAAACTTCAAGCCCCTCCCCGTGAACCTTTCCGTGGACTCAGGTGGCATTTCCTACAATGGTGACTCAGTCGTGCAAACAAAGACTAATATTTCCTCGGAATAGCTGGGAGAGGCCCACTTCGTTTTCCGCTTCTTTTGGCCTGTCCTGCTGATAAAAATTCGAAACAGGAGCCAACTTAATGCAGCTTCGATGCCACGTGCCAAAATAATTGTAGAATATTTTTAAAAGAAATGAATGGAAATTTCACGTCCCCCATGCTGACTTTACATGGACGCGATCCCAGGGCCTCCGATGCCCTGGGAGAGGACGTTGAAGGTCAAGCTGAGCACCCAGCCCGCTCTTGGACTGGCTCTCAGCAGGGCGCCGGCCTTGCCGGACGGCCACGCACCTCCGCCAGGCCCCAAGCCCCCCGGCAGCTCAGTGCTAACAGTATGTCTGGGTTCTGATATGGCTGCCCACCTCCTTTTGCCTGTTTGTCCTTCCAGATAAACGTCCAGAGTCATTGTAAGTGGACAGTCAGACTGGGCCAAACGGGACTTCACCCACGAGCTGCTCGATGGTGAGCAAAAGTGACTTCATCTCCCGAATTCCAGTTTTCCCACCTACGGAGCGGCAGCACAGAAATCCTTAACTCATGGGGCTGTTTGCAGATCGCGGGAGCAAAGCTGGGTCCTGGGTGGGCGGAGGGTCAGCTCTCGGGGAGCCCTAGCGGTGACGGCACTTGGTGCTTCTGGAGCATTCTCGTGCCCCGACGTTTTCTCTCCGTTGTCTTGCTCCTCAGCAGTGGGGGTGGGGAAACTGGGCCCACCCACCCAGGGAGCTGGGCAGGGCATCCTGGCTCCCGTGACGCATCCTCCCCTGCCCGGCTCCCCCGGCTGCTGCTGCCACGGATGTGCTGGTTGTCCCCGGCGCCTTCGCTGGGAGCTGCCAGCTTTTCGGCAGATCCAGAGCAGGTGCCCGCGCAGGCGAGCGAGCCTGTTTGCAAAGCTCAGCCCGGCCGCCTCCTGGGTTACCTGCTCCCCCAGGAGCTCAGAAGGGCCATGAGAGCACCCAGGAACCCCACGGGGAGCCCCTGGGGCCGCCACTGGCCCTGCTCCTGTTGACCGCTGGCCCCCGTGGCACCCAAGCCTGAGGGGGCCGCAGGCAGGAAGGGCGTCGGGGGACACGGCCGCCCAGCGGTCCAGCTGGGCCCAGCATGAGCTCCGCATCCCAACATGCATGTCCCACGGGAGGGAGTTAGAACCGCTTCCAGAGCCGGGGGCGCCGCCGTGACCAGGTGGCCAGGGGACGAGCCGGGAGGGCCGTGCCCCCAGCCCAGGGCAGCTACTGCCACGCTGGGCCTGTGGCAGACATGGGGCCTGGGGCCTTGTGGGCATGGCTTTCTGGGGTGGGGAAGAGAAAGAGCTTGTGTTTAACACTAATAGATGTGCCAGCTGGGTGGGAAAAAAAGGAACGAATATGAGAGCTGTTCTCCTGTGCCCCAGGGCAAGGAGATGGAGAAGCCGCAGGTGTCCTTCCCAGGGGCGGCCGTGGGGCCGTGCCTGAGCGCTGCAGACCCCAGGGCCGGGGTCCACCGGCAGGCACTGAGGCACCGGAGTGCGTCTGGGCAGCCCCAGGGATGAAAACGATCGGCAGTTATTGAGTACTACTGTGCCAGGGACTGTGCCAAAAGCTTTCGATGCGTTTTTAGATTTTCCCTGAAATTGAGAGTGACTGTAGATGCACATGCAGGGGGAGAAGGCTCCTGGCAGTCCCCCACTCCCACCCCCTGATGGTGGCATCTTGTAGCGCTGTGGTATGACATCACAGCCGGGAAACTCAGGCAGGGGCCTGATGTTGGGCCCCGTCGTCCTTGTACCCCGTGTGTGTGTTTGGTTCTCTGCAGCTTTGCCCCACGTCGTGGGCTCGTGGCAGAGGCCCCCCTGCTAAGTCTCTTAGAGCAGAGCCTCGTCTCTCCTCCCCCTTCCCCGAGCCCCAGGAACAGCTCATCGGTCCTCGTGGCTTCTGTGAGTCTTGAACAGGGGGAGCAGTTCAGCGTCTCAGGGCTACCTCTACGGGGACTGCCCCACTCCCAGAGTCCACGTGCCGCCAGCTCCACCCACCCACTCATGAATCCTGCAAATGCTCGCACCTCCTCCTAGCCTGGCACCTCTGGGGACGCCACAGAGGAGAGGACGGGAGAGGCCGTGGCCTCCGGCAGCTAGGCTGTGGGGGGTAGAGAAACAAGCGAGCACACGGATCGGCGGCCGATTCCTGTTACTCGTGATAAAGTGTTCTAGAACGTCCCTGTGATGCCGAGCTAGTGCATCCTGAACCTCCTGGGGAAGTACAGGGTGGTTCCCACAAGCCCCTGCTCACGAGAGTGTCACCAGCCGATCAACACGTAACCTTGCTGGATACAGGTTTCTGTTTAAAGGGTGATTTAATGTACTCGGGTTGGTGCATGTTAAGCTCTCCAAGGGCACCACGGCTCACGCCTGCACAAAGCTTCTCTAACACGCGCTTCTCGTAAGGTGCCCTCCTCCCTTAGGGACCCTGGGCGGCCCGTCAGCGCTGCGCGTGAAAGCACGGCGCTAAGCACCGCGAAAGGCCTGCCTGACGGCAGGACAGCGGGCTCGAGCCTCGCCGTGTGGACGTCAGCTGGGGACACGGGCGCGGCGCGACTCGGCTGATTACTGGGATTACAAATGCATCTTAGCAAGTGGGCGAATGAGCTAACACAGAAGTGGGTTCCCTGGATGGCACAGTGCGGGGGGTGGTGCATAGTGCTGTGGAGAAAGGGCCAGAAAGGGCCCTGGGCCACGGCTTCCCACAGGGAGCCAGGACAGACCCCCCCGGGGGGGCCGTGGGAGCAAAGACCCGGGAGCCTTCGGGGTGGGAGGGCGATGCCAGGGCTGGAGCACGTTCCAGGAGCTGCGTGGAGGCCCCGGGCTGGGTCTGGCTCCGGGTCATGGGGCAAGGAGGAGAGCCCTGAGGTGCGGTGAGCGAGCACGGCCTCGCGAGCACGGGGGGCTGGTTCATTCTGTGTGGTGAGGGGAGTGGGGAGGTGGGCAGAGCCCGTGTGGGGTCTGGGGAGGCCTGCTCCAGCGGCTGGGTGGAGACTAGACAGTGGGGCGAGAGCGGAAGCGGCAGAGCCGAGAGCGGGCTGCGGTGCAGGGCAAAGGCGAGGGGTGGGGGCTGCGGAGAAGGGAGAGGCGGGACTGGAGACCCCTTCTGAAGGAAGAGGTCGCTGGTGTTGGTAGATTTAGAAAGGGGTGGGTTCTGCTGAGAGTGCCCGGAGCCCCTGGTCAGGAGGGACACACCTCATAGGTGGCACATGTAAGCGCCCCGAGTCACCCGGCGGCCCGTTCACTCCTCCCCACAGCCCTGTAAACTCAGCCCTGATTTGTGTCCCATGTGGAGAAACTGAGGCATGGAGAGGGTGATTTCCTGAAGGCCCCTGGCAGAGGCAGGTTCACGTGTGGGTCTCAGAGGGACCCAGTCATTCTGCTCATTAACAAAAATTAACAAAATTTGATAAAAATATAACCTAAGTACAGCAATCCTCCTTCTCCAAATGCTGTGGAGTAAACGAAGCAGAAAGTCACATTTATATCATTGTGAAAAAGCTCCCATTGTC
>JAKSZT010000301.1:0-10168 GCA_026826555.1 Tolypeutes matacus | reverse complement strand
CAATTACCAGACCATAAAGCATAAGTTTCTTCCTTCCCCAAAGTATGTTACCCCGTCTTGGAGTGAAACAGCTGCCAATATTTGCCAGGGTTCAGGCTTCTTGGGTTCCTCTATTCTCAGGTCTGCATTTCTCTCTGGGCTCAGCTCTTCTGTTTCCTCCACAAGGTCAGGTGTAGACTATGAGGCTCTCTGAGCTTTGCCTCTCTCCACAAGTCCAGCTGTGAATTGTCAGGTGAATGGCTTATCTCTTTTTCCCTGGGCCTCCTGTCCTTGCTCATCAGAACTCCAACATCAAAAACTACTCTAGCTCTGTCCTTTGCCGTGTCTTTTTATGTTTGAGACCCCAGTCACCAAGGGGCTGGATCCAACACCGTACTGACTGTGGCTCAGAAAATGCCCATATCATAACTTAATCATGCCCAGATTAACAGATCAGTTTACAAGCATAATCCAATATCTATTATTGGAATTCATAACCATATACAACTGCTACATATCCATTTACACATCTGATGCTATATATTATTTTATGCTGTATTTTAACCCTTTGTTGATGTCCAAGGCCATGGATATCATTATTTATTTATCCATTCAGTAGTCATTTAGATATATGAATTTAATTAACAAATATTATTGTTCAATCCATCCTGAATCTTGAATCTTCTGGGATTATTTTCTTTCTGCCTGAAGAATATTCTTTTACATTTCTTTTAAAGTGAGTTGCTGTTAGCAAACTTCTTTAGATTTTACTAATCTGTAAAAGTATTTATTTCACTTATTACTGAAGGATTGAGATGAATTAAATCTCGTTCCCTTTAAGACCTCCACTATTTTGGGAGCAACCTTAGGGTGGAATTTCTCCATTCTGTTGTAAATGTCATCAGTTCTTTGGAGGAAAATTTGGGGCATTCAGTTTTACAGCCTGCTTCCTGTCACCTACCACACAGGCAGAATCTCTGCACTCTGGCTCTGGGGGTGGGAATAATGGCACACCTCTCTGTGTTACACACCTAATTTTGGAGCTAAGATTTGGTGGAGAAAGCACAGTATATTGAATTCTTCTTGGGCCCATTCTAGGGGCCAGTGCAATGGTGGTCAACACAATTTTGTTCAATGACGGCCACACCCAAAATACAGTCACTGCTTCATGAGTTCCCATTTCTCCCAGACTGAGGAGACCCCTCCTGATCCCTGTGACCTGGGTTAATGTCCTCGTTTGTGTCTTGTGTGGACCCCAGAATGTATATTCTTATTAACCCATTGCTTTGTGTGTAAGCCTTTTGTATGTGGGATATTCTGGTTAGATTCAGATAAGGGGCCTTTCAGTTAGGTCACTTTTTGTTAGATTGCTTTAATTTAGTTAAAGCCTCTTATTAGATTTCAGGCACCAGGATGGACCACAATCATTGTGCTGAAGTACTACATACATGGAACACACAGAGAAAGAGTGCTGCCATGTTTACCCTGTCATGTGGGATAGGGTTCCAGGAACTCCTAGAGCTGTGGAGAGACACAGAAACCCTGAGAGGCTGAGGGAGATGCCATATCCTGGAGTCATGGAGTAGCTTGAAGCGGAAGACATCCAGGCCAGAGGAGAAGTTAGATGTGTGAGCAACTGTGTCTGATGGCCCACTGCTGAGCTCAGGGAGAAAGTGAGTTTGGAGGAGAAGGCAGAGAGAGAAGGCAGGCCCAACATTTTGTCTTGGCTGGAGTCCAGGAACAGCAGATCTATGTTAGGACAGCATTTTTGATGATGCCTTGATTTGGACATTTTGACAGCCTCATAACTGTAAGCTTTAACCCTAATAAATTACAATAAAATCCTACCTATTTCTGATATTTTGCTATGGCAACACTTGGCAAACTCAAACATCTGGGGAAATGGTGTTGGAGAAGTGCCCTGTTCCCAAATGGCATTGTGATGCTGATGCCCAGTGAATTCACCTGTAAGTTGTGGTTATCTCCGGACTAGGGGGGAATGAGTACTGGAAAGATGGAGGGGGAAGTGCTCTTGGCCAGCAGGCCTACAGAAGAGGGAGTCAAGCAGGGTAGTAACATGGTTTGGGGACTAGACCAAAGTAAGAGATGCCCTAGTATGATGTACCTGCCTCAGGCAGGGATTGACCAGGTGGACAGGGGCAGATTAAAGCAAGGGATCTGGGGTCTGCTGCAGCAGAGTTGTCATGGCACAGAGAGGAGACATACTGTTCCTCCTCCTTTTGCCTTTTGCTCCTTCCCTTGGCCTCCACCGTTGACCCTCTGAGGATGCTGCTCTTACTGTACCCCTCCTGGGTTTCAGGCATAGACTCAGGTCTCCTGCTACCAGTCCTACTTTCATCTTCTCCAACCTTGGGGCAGCTAAAGCAAGACAATGCCAAGATGTAACCTGTTGGTGTCAGGAAGGAAAGGTCAAAATTCACATTACAGCATTGGCTACATCAATAACATCACCAGAATCAGCAATATTATGTCAGTGACTTTAATGAATAGTATGGGAATCCCAGAAAGTCCTGGGACCTAGGACTGACAAGAATTGAAATATGATTGTGAGATAGTGCCATGATTCCAGAAAACCTCAGAGGGTGCAGATGCCAGATATTTCCCAGAATAAATATAATATTTTCAACACATTTTGAACAGAGTTGAAAATGATGCCGACCTCTTTAATCCCAGAACAGAATGGAGGGGTTGGATGGGAAGAAGCTGATGAACACCTGAAGAAGCTGGAATGTAACATGCGTTCACTGCATGTCCCTCAAACCAGAGAGGGAGTGTCCTGTTTGGGAACCAAACTCCCAAAGCCCCAATGAAATCATCATCATAGGTTCTCAATCCGCAAAAGAGATCAGGGAGAGAGCCCTGTTCAACACTCACAGTCTCAGTTAGTGATGTGAGTCACTCTAGTGGGTCTTCACTGGGTAACAAGCAGAAGGAAGTCCGTCTTCTACTTTGGTGCTAACAGTCCTCTAACCAGACACGTGTAGAGAGCAGTGTGGCCTACACTTGGTCACTTACATGCTCCATGTGCTCCATCCTCACTCTTGCTGTGGGACCCTCCACCTGTTGAACCAGCTGGGGATACGGCCGAGGGGAGTGAGCACTTTTCCTTTATTGGGGACTCTATTAACAAAGGCCGAGGGGAAGTAATGTTGCTGATACAAATCGATATATTCAAACCAACCACTTTGTATGATTTCATTGTGTACTATTTTCATAATTTCATAATTTTTTTCATAATTTCTTTTAAATTATATTCAAATTATTTGTGCAAAGAGTATAAAATATTTTATGTGTGTTATGGCAAAGAGTCAAACTCCTTCTCTATCCAAAACCCCCATTCCTCCTTCCTCAGAAGTATCTGCATTGGCAGATTTTTTGGGTACACAATTCTGGTTGTAAATACATGCATTCTTTAGCTTCATCCTTCCCACAATGTATCACGTATGAGAAAAATATTGGAGTACAAGTTAAGAATATAAATAAATGTTCTAACTTTTTAAAATACTTGAAATTAGAAGTATATCATCTAATTATGAAAGGATCATTTCTGATTTTAAAAAGTAAGCAAAATTGCAGTTAACTATAAAGCAGGCCACTGTAGTTCTGTGGCTGTAAAACTTGAATCCACATCAGAATCAGGTGAAGAAACTGAAAAAAATATCAATGGTTCGGGTGCATTATAAGAAAATGCTAAAATAATGGGGAGCAATATTTTTGAAATGGTAATTTTTTAAAGCCTTAACCAGAATGTAATGGATTGAAGAAGCAGTGTAAACAACAAGGATAATTGGAAATAACTGCAGAGCCCATCTTTACATAAACTAGGTGAAATCTCGAGTACTGATTCATAAATTAATAGTAATAAATTGAACACAAATGAGTGTGGAAGAAGATGTGGGAGGAGCATACCTCAGAACAAACTGCAAGTGCACTTTTCCAAGAGTAAAATGACATTCTGAATTGCACAGTCAAAGCCACTTCCTTAAAAGATTGGCAACAATTTCCACAGACTGTATGTGGAGACGCTTTGGAGATACACATTCTTTACATTCACAGGGTTTCTCTCCAGTATGAATGTTGTAATGTATAATGAGATACTGCCTCTGGCTGAAGGCTATTCCACATTATTTACATATATAGGCTTTCCCTCCACTATGAATTTTCTGATGGTCAGTCTGATTTGATTTGCTACTGAAGGCTTGCCTACATTCCTTACATATACAGGGTTTCTCTCCAGTTTGTCTTCTCTGGTGTATAATGAGGCTTGATTTCTGAATGAAAGCTTTCCCACATCCATCACATTCATAGGGTGTCTTTCCAGTATGTATTCTCAGGTGGTTAAATATTTTTTCATTCTGGTTGAAGGCTTTTCCGCATTCATTGCATATATAGGGATTTCCTCCAGAATGAATCCTCTGATGTTAAATGAACGATTGCTTTTAGCTGAAGGCTTTTCTGCATTCTTTACATTCATTTTGTTTCTGTCCACTATGAGTTTTTTTCATTTTTCATGAGATATGATTTGTACCAAAAGCCTTTTTCACATGTCTCACATGCATAAGGGTCTTTGCATTAGGAAATCTCTTGTATCTGAGATTTGACATTTGAATTAAAGCTTTCCCACATATATATGATTTCTTTTCAGTAAGAATTTTCTGACGAATAAAGAGGTTTTCTGTCAGGTTGAAAACTTTCCCACATGTATTAACTTTCTATGCATGTTCCCCTCTATGGCTTTTAAAATGAGGAGTAAAAAAATGATTCTAAAGAGCAGATTACTTTCAAGACATTCATATGGTTTCTCTCTAGTTTCATTTTCTCATATTCCATGAGATTTGATTCAGATGGAATCATGCTCATGTTCATGACTAATGTATGAATATTTCATCCTCAATGAGATTTAATGCCTGCCTGAGGATTTCCAATACTCCTTACATACACAGGGTTTTAATCCTGCATGTTTCTTTGTTTTGACTCTAGGTTTTCCAAACACATGAAATCCCAAATGGTTACTCTGAAGGACTAATTCTCAGGGAGCTCATGAGGTTGGATTTCCAAGAAAACTTCACAATCATTACACTTCAAGGGGAGGACTACCATGTGGGACAAACTGGCAAAACTCATTGTCTTCATTCTTTTTTCCTTCCATAGATTCCCTCATGCTTAGGTAAGCATGATGCAAATTCCTTCCAAGTGAAGTTACATTCATAAAAGTGTTATTTTGAAAAAACAGTAATTGTGGTCAAAGAAAATGTTTTCCCAACTTTCTTACTTTCTCTGCCTTCATCTTATGTCTGTACACTTGTGGAAGTGGATATAGCTTCACTCACAATTTTTCTGTTATGTGGTTCTTTCTGATTTTTAATGTCTTATGCTTCTTCATAGTTTGTGGGGTGCAGAAAAAGCAGTGCTTAGAGGGAAATTTATAGCATTGAATGCATTCATTAGAAAAAAGGGAACATCCAATATCAGTCATCTAAGTGTCCAATTTGGGAAGTGCAACAATATCTCCTTTTTATGTGTTCTATCATTCATGTCTCTTCTTGCTTCAAATGAGCATCACATCCAGTTTAGTGATTTCATAACTAGGAAATGGGGAAGTGATACAGCACTTGATTTATGAAGGGGATAAAACAACACCCATAAGTCAACCCTGGAACCTTCCAGCTTTTCAATGATAAGAAAGTGCAGCTTCCAAAGATGCACGAGTAGGCTGGTGTCAGAACAATGGCCTAAATGGCAATCAAGGAAATCCTCAATACATTGTTTTGGACTGACTATTTTTGTTTAATTTCTTTTTCTTCTATTTATTTGGATGAGATGCAATATTCAATATTCTTTAAAGTTTACCGGGGAAATTACAACATTTTGCTTGCCTTTCCAAATCTGCACTTATTATTTGTTATTGACTTGCCAAATAATATATTTTAAAACATTTTATTTCCTGTATTAGTCAGCCAAATGGGTGCTGATGCAAAATGCCAGAAATCTGTGGGTCTTTATAAAGGGTATTTATTTGGGGTAGAAGCTTACCGTTACCAGGCCATAAAGCATAAATTTCTTCCTTCCCCAAAATCTTTTACCCTATCTTGGAGAGAGACAGCTGCCAATATTTGCCAGGGTTCAGGCTTCTTGGGTTCCTCTCTTCACAGGTATGCATTTCTCTCTGGGCTCAGCTCTTCTATTTCATCCACAAGGTCAGGTGTATTCTATGAGGCCTTCTAAGCTTTGTCTCTCTCCACAAGTCCAGCTGTGAACTGTCACGTGAATGGCTTGTCTTTTCCCCTGGGCCTCCTGTCCTTGCTCATCAGAACTCCAACATCAAAAACTACTCTATCTCTGTCCTTTGCCATGTCTTTTTATGTTTGAGACCCCAGCCACCAAGGGGCGGGACTCAACACCCTACCAACTCTGGCCCAGTCAATGTCCATATCATAACTTAATCATGCCTAGTTTAAAGACCAGTTTACAAGCATAATCCAATATCTATTTTTGGAATTCATAACGATATCCAACTGCTACATATCCATTTACACATCTTATGTTATATATTTTTTATGCTGTGTTTTAACCCTTTAATAATGTCCCAGGCCAGGGATATCATTATTTCTTTATCCATTCAGTAGTCACTTAGATATATGAATATAATTAACACATATTGTTCTTCAATCCATCCTGAATCTAACCCAGAGATTGGGTAAGGTGGGTCAATCACCCCAAAACTCTTGCAGGCTGAGGTCTGGAGCTTGGTCATCACCCAAATGCTTGATGAGGGTGGAACCAAGAAAATGGTCATTGGGCAAGCCTGTGGTAAGGGTGGGTTTCCATGTGGCCCCAAGGAGAAGAAACCATCATCTTAAGAATGACTCTGACTTTGAAATCGAATGGAGGATGCCCTGCAGGTTTACTGAACTGTGGAGGATCTATGACTCATGTCTAACATCCCAATTTCTCCTTATGATAATGAAAGTGTTTATCATTTGTCTTTCCATTTGTGTATTGGAAGCAGTTACATGGTTTTGTATGTTTCAGAGGTCTGTAGCAAACAGGATTTTGCCTGAAGACAAGCTGTATTTCTTTTTACTATGATATGATATTGTACTTGAATTGTTACTGATTTAAGGATTTTGGATATTGTAATATATTTTTGGAATTCAGAGGGTGGTGTGTGGCAGTTGGGCAGTTTAATGTAGTTATGGATTCCAAAAATATGATTGGATATTGCTTGTAAACTAATCTGTTAATCTGGGCATGATTAAGTTATGATTAGTGCATTGACTTGGTCATGTCAGTAGGGCATCAAGCCCCACCCATTGGTCGGTGGGTAATTGAATATAAATGGCAAGGCAAGAAGAGAGTTGAAGCAGTTTTTGAGAAGCAGTTTTGATGTTGGAGAAAAGGCCCCAGAAGAAGAGGTGAGCAATTCACCTAATATTCTACAGCTAACAGTGTGGAGGAATCAGAGGATAAGCCCAGAGAGAAATGCAACCCCAGGAATACAGGAACACAAGAAGCCTGAATCCTGTCAAACATCAGTAGCTGTCTTGCTCCAAAATGTGGCAATGAAATTTGGTGAGAAGAAACTTATGCCTTATGGCCTGGTATCTGGGAATTTCTACCCCAAATACATACCCTTTATAAAGACCAACCCAATTTTGGTATTTCACATTAGCACCTCTTTGTCTGACTAATACAGCCATTATTCCCATCCCCAGAGGCAGAGCACAGAGATTTTGACTGGTGCGTGGGGAGGCAGGAAGCAGGTTGTAAAACTGAAAAGCCCTAATTTCTTCTCCAAAGAACTGATTACATTTACAACAGAATGGAGAAATTCAACACTTAGTGTGCTTTCAAATGCAGTGGAGAGCATCAAGCACCTGAGATTTAATTCATCTCAATCCTTCAGGAAGAAGTGAAATAAATACTTTTACAGATGAGTAAAAACTAATAAATTTTGCTAACAGCAATTCAGTTTAAAAGAAATGTAAAAGAATATTCTTCAGGCAGAAAGAAAATAATCTAATAAGGTTCAAAATTCAGGATGGATGGAAGAACAATATCTGTTAATTAAATTCATATATCTAAATGACTATTGAATGGATAAAGAAATAAGGATATCCGTGGCCTAGGACATCAGTAAAGTGTTAAAATACACCATAAAATAATATATAGCATAAGATGAGTAAATGAATATGTAGCAGTTGAATATCATTATGATTTCCAAAAATAGATATTGGATTATGCTTGTAATCTGGTCTGTTAATCTGGGCATGATTAATTTATGATAGCAGCGTTATCAGTAAACTATACTGTAAATCATTGACAATGTTAAGTTGCTATATTTTGCGTTCTGTATAACAGTTATAACAATGCTAACATCCAAAAATGGGGGGGTAATATGAGGTGGGGAAGAGTGGGTGGTTTGGCATCTGGGAGTCTCAGACACACCGTGTGTTACTTTGCTGTGACCTAAAATTTCTTTGAAAATTAAATGAAAAATTGAGAGACAATGGGGATTAAACAGGGGAAGGTGTCACGACACACCAGACATCTGATAACACAGTGATAAAAGGAAGGAAAAAAAGGACAGAGAAAGGAAAAAAAAAAGAATATATATATACATATTTAAAGGCATTTCCTTTGCGTTTTTGCCCATTTTTTTGAATGTCCCAATCTGCTAATTAAATTTTGTTTTGTTTTATTTTTTGTTTGATTATTTAATTTTTCTTCTCTTTTTGTTTTTCCCTGAGTTTCCTTATGTTTGTCTCTTGCATGTAAGCTTATCATAGTTGTTTCTTTTTCCTAGTAAGTGTATTTCATTATTTTATGGACTACATTTTCATGGAGGATTTGGATTACAGAAGGGTTACAATGGGTACTGCAGGGGAATATTGAGGGGGGCTGACTGGGAGGGGGGTTTCATGGGAATTAGTTCATCCAAATATACATGAAAGATATACAAAATTGTTAAAAAATCAAAAGATGGGGCATGGTCATGATGGGTGGACAATCACACAATAAATGAGGGAATCAGAATTCCTAACCTGGAGAGCTCTGCCACAGTCTCCAAGGGAGCAGCAATAGTCCTCTGAGTGCAGGGACAGTGTCTGTCAAAAGAGGATGACCCACTGATATGTTCTTTTTATTGATGACTACCCTTGTGAGTCTTTGCTCTTGTAACAGACTTAGCCTGCAGTTGTGGGGTGCCTAAGGGTTGCCACCTGAGAGCCTCCTTGTTGCTCAAATGTGGCCTCTCTCTAAGCCAAACTCAGCATATGATTGCATTACCTTCCCCCCAACGTGGGACATGACTCCCGGGTATGAGCCTCCCTGGCAACGAGGGATTAATAACAAGAGCTAACTGGCAACACAACTGGAAAAAGACCCTGAATAAAAGGGGGAAAATGTAAAGACAAATGAGTTCAAGTGGCTAAGAGTCTTCAAAGAGATTCGGGAGGTCATCCCAGAGGTAACACTTATGCACACCTCAGTAGGAACTCATAGAACATCTAAGTGCCTATCACCCCACACAGAGGGGCTCCTGAGAGCTCTGGAGGCACCCAGGTCCTATATAAGGGGGGATAGCCCCAGAGATTGATGCTTATCAGTGGGCTCTATTTTGAAATCTGTGCTCCTGAGAGTGACAGAATTGGACTCAAATAAGTCTTCCTTGCACATGGTTCATCAGTCCCTTCTATTCAAACCTATATGTGATGCTAAAGTTTTTAGGTATACTTCCAGAGACTGGAGCCTCTGGCCTACCTATGTGCCAGGTATGCGTGGAATCTCAGTGGAGCTGCAACTCCTACCCTACAGCTCAATGGACTTATCCATGTCACCTGGCGAGGAGACAATGATGGGCAACGGCCATCCCAGGGAATGGAGAGGGCCTGCATCTGCAGGCAGGATCATCCCACCCACAATATCCATTGGATATAAACCCTCTCTCACTTGGAGGTGGAGTGGACATCACCATCCCAGTCCCCTCAGGTTTGGGGGAAGAACAATGGACTAGAGTCAACATGATGGTAGTCTGTTGTACACATATGGTGATTCTAGCAATGGAAGAAATTATTAAAATGACGTGGAGCCAGTGGTCACTTGACACTTTTGGGGCAGGAAGGGGATGAGCACTTGAAATACAGGGGCTTCTTTGGGATTTGGAGGT
>JAKSZT010000300.1:14278-32704 GCA_026826555.1 Tolypeutes matacus | reverse complement strand
TTGGATCCACATTCCTCCATGGCCTCAACAGCCTCTGCCATCACCATGAGCATACTCAGGCTCCATGGCCTCCATGCGATATACAGGCTATGTGGGCTTCACAGGCTCCATGGGTTCGCATAGGTTTCATGAGCTCCAGTGGCTCCACCGGCTCCACAAGTTCTGCCGGCCTGCACAGTTGCTGTACGTTCCAAGGTGTCTATAGGCCTTTACAGGCTTCACAGACCTCCATGGGCTCCACAGACTCTGCAGGCCTGCAGAGCTACCATAGATTCCACAGGGTCCTCAGGCCTGCACAGGCTCCACTGACCTCCCCAGGATTTAAAGCTTCCTTGGTCTTCATCAGCTCCATGGTTTCCAAAGGCCTCTATATTCTCATAGAATTCACAGTCTCCCTGTGCTTCACATGACTGCACAGGCTCCACAGGCCTCCTTGGGCTCCATAGACTACATTGGCATCTCGGTCTCCATTGCTTCCACAAACTCCACCAGCTCCTCGGTCTCAGTCTCCATGGCTTCACAGGTTGCACAGGATCCACTGGCCTACACAGCATCCATGAGCTCCATGGGCTCCATGGGCTCTACAGTCCTTTACGACTCCATGGGCTCCACCAGCTCTATCAGCTCCACAGAACCCACAGGCTCTAAGGCCTCAATGGGTGCCGCATTCTCCACAGGCTCAACAGGCTCCATGGGTTCCACAGGTGTCAATGGGCTACATGCCCTTAACAGGCTCCACATTCTCTGTTGTGTCCTTGGAGTCCATACCTCAACAGGATCCATGGGCCCCATGGGCCTGATGAGCTCCACAGGATCCACAGTACTGTACAGGCTCCACAAGCTACCTGGGCCTGGACAGGCTTCAAGGGCTCCACAGACTTTTTGAACTCCACAGCCTTGACAATCTTCATGGGCTCGATGTCCTCAACCAACTCCACAGGTCTGCACAGGCTCCAAAAGCCTCTATAGTCTCCACGGGCTCCACAGGCTCCACAGGTCTGCATAGGCTCAATGGTTTACACAGGCTCCACAGGTTTCATGGGCTTCCAAAGTCCCTAATGGGCCCACAGGCTCAACTGGCCTCTACAGCCTCCACAGCCTCCATGGAATCTATGGTCTCCACAGGCAAAACATGCTCCACATGTGTACATGGCATATAGGGGCCTTCACATGCTACACATTCCTCCACATGCTGCACGGATACCACAGGCTCCTTGGGCTCCACGTTCTCCTCAGGCTCCTTGGGTATACACATGCTCTACATTCTCCACAGACTCCACAGCTTCTATAGGCTCTACAGGCTACACGTACTCGACAGGCTCAATAGTTATGCACAGTCTCCACAGGCTCATGGACTCCATAGCTTCCATGGGCTCCATATTCTCCACAGGCTCCATGGGTATGAACAGGCTCCACAGGCTCCACGGACTCCACTGGCTTCATGGGATCTCTGTGCTCCACAGGCTCATTGGGTGTGCACAGGCTCCACAGGCTCCATAGGATCCACATATACCACAGGTCTGCATGTTGCCATAGGCTCCATAAGTTCTATAGGTCTCTACATTCTCCACAGCCTCCATAGGCTCCACATGTTACACAAGCTCCAGTCTCCCTGGATACACACAGGCTCCAAAGGCTCCACTGACTCCACAGTTTCTATAGTCTCCACAGGATTCACATGCTCCACAGGTTCCATGGGCCTGCAAAGGCTGCATGGTCTCAAGGGCTTCAAATGCTCCACATGCTCTATGGGCGTGAACGGAATCCACAAGCCTCCAGTAGCAAAGCATGTTCCATGGACTCCATGACCTCCAAGACCTCCATGGCATCCATGAGGCTTTAATGTCTCCAGAGGCTCCACTGTCTCCACAGGCTTCATGAACCTGCACAGGCCTCAGAGTCTCTGTGGCACAAAATGGGTCCCACAGACTCCACAGGAGTCCACATAATCCTCAGCTTCTTCAGACTCTACAGTCTCCAGATGCTTCATGGCCTGACATAATGTCCATGAGTTCCACGGGACCCACATTCCTCTATGGCCTCATCAGGCTCTTCCATCACCATGAGGCTGCATAGGCTCCATGACTTCCATGAGATATACAGGTTCTGCAGGCTCCACAGGCTCCATGGGTTCCATGGACTGCTTGAGCTCCAGTGGCTCAACAGACCCCACATGTTCCACAATCCTGCACAGGTGCCATAGGTTCCATGAGATCTGTTGGATTTTGCAGGTTCCACAAGCCTCCATGGGCTCCACAGGCTCCCTAGGCCTACAGAGTTACCATGGGCTCCACAGGGTCCTCAGGCGACCTCAGTCTCCACATGCATCCACGGATTTCACAGCCTCTTTGGGTTCCATCAGCTCCATGGGTTCCACAGGCCTCTATATTCTCACAGACTTCACAGTCTCCCTATTCTACACGGGAATGCACAGGATCCACAGGCCTCGTTGTGCTCCATAGTCTCCATGGGCTCTTCGGTCTCCATGGTTTCCAGAATCTCCACCAGTTCCACGAACAACATGGCCTTAACAGTTTACACAGGCTCCACTGGACTACAGAGCCTCCACAGTCTCCATGGAATCTATGATCCTCACAGGCATCACATGCTTCACAAGATTCAATGGCCTCTAAGAGCCTGTATAGGCTCCACAGGCTTCCACAGCTGCCCAGACTCCACCACCTCTATGGGCTCCATGTGCTCCACAGGCTCCATAATTATATCTAGGCTTCACAGTCTCCACGTTCTCCACAGGCTCCATGGGTGTGTAGAGTCTCCACATTCTCCATGGACTCCAAAGGCTCTATAGGCTCCATAGACTTCATGTGCTCCACAGGCTCCATAACCCACACAGGCTTCCTGGCCTTCCTGAGATATGCAGGCTCTGCAGGCACCAATGTTTCCATGGGTTTCATGGGCTCCGTGAGCTCCAGGGGCTCCACAGGCTCCACGTGTTCAACAGGCCTGCACAGTTGCCATAGCCTCCATCAGGTCTATAGGCCACTTAAGGCTCTACAAGTTTCAAGGGCTCCACAGGCTACACGTGATCCAGAGGATTCATGAGTATGTACAGGCTCCACAAGATCCACGACAGCACACTTTCTCTAGGCTCCACAGTCTCCACATGCTCCAAGACTACATAGGCGTGCACAGGCTGAATGGTCTTCATGGGCTTCAAAGGCTCAACATGCTCCAAGGGAGTCCAGAGTCTCCACAGCATTCTGTGGGCAATGCATGCTCCATGGGCTCCATGACCTCCAAGGCCTCCATGGCATTCATGTGGCTTCACAGTCCCCAGAGTCACCCTAGTTTCCAGAGGCTCTTTCAGCCTGCACAGGTTTCATAGTCTCCATGGCTCAAAATTGGCTCTGATGACTCCACAGGCATCCACATGATTCTCAGATTCTTTTGACTCTACAGCTTCCACAGTCTTCATGGGCCTACATAACCTCCATCAGGCCCATGGTTCCCCATTCCTCCATGGCCTCAATATGCTCTTCCTGTACAATGAGCCTGCACAGGCTCCATGGCCTCCATGAGATATACAGTCTCTGAAGGCTTCAGTGGCTCCATGGGTTCCATGGGCTCTATGGGCTCCAGTTGCTGCACAGGCTGCACATTTTCCAGGGGCATACCTAGTTGCCTTAGGCTCCATGGGGTCTTTAGAACTCCACAGGCTCCTCAGGACTCCATGATCTCCACAGGCTCACCAGCCCTGCAAAGTTACCATGGGCTCCATAGGGCCCTCAGGCCTTCAAAGTCTCCACAGGCCTCCCAGGTTTCACAGCTTCAATGGCTTCATCAGCTCCATGATTTCCACAGGCCTCTATATTCTCACAGACTTCACAGTCTCCCTGTCCTTCATGGGACTGCAAAAGCTCCAAAGACCTCCATGGGCTCCATTGTCTCCACAGGCTCCATGGGCACTACAGTCCTTGATGACTCCATGGGCTCCACCAGTTATATTGGCTCCACATAATCCACAGGCCTTATGGACTGTACAGTCTCCTCAGGCCTCAAAGTGTGCCGCAATCTCCACAGGCTCAACAGGTTCCATCGCCTCCACAAGTGTCAAAGGGCTACATGCCCTTAACAGGCTTCAAATTCTCTGTAGTGTCCTTGGAGTCCATACCTCAACAGGTTCAATGGTCCCCATGGGCTCGACGAGCTCCACAGGATCGACAGGCCTGTATAGGCTCCATAAGCTCCCTGGGCCTGCCCAGACTTCAAGGGCTCCATGGGCTTTGTGAACACCACCGTCTTGACAAACTTCTTGGGCTCGTGGCTTCAACCTCCTCCAGAGACCTGCACACTCTCCACAGGCCTCTATAGACTCCATGGGCTTCACAGGCTCCACAGTTCAGTTTAGACTCAATGTGTTACACAGGCTCCATAGACTTCATTGGCTTCCACAGTCCCCAAAGTGCCCACTGTCTCCACAGGCCTCCACATCCTCCATAGCCTCCATGGAATCTATGGTCTCCAGAGGCACCACATGCTCCACAGGTGTCAATGGCCTCTAGCACATGCCTCCATGCAGTGCACAGACTCCACAGGCTCCTTGGGCTCCACGTTCTCCACAGGCTTCATAGGTATACACATGCTCCACAGACTCCACCAACTCCACAGGTTCTATGGGCTCCACAGGCTGCACGTATTTCACAGTCTCCCTGGGCTTGCATAAGCAGCATGTTCTCCAATGGCTTCAATATCTCAACAGGATCCATGGCCTTAAAGAGGCTCCAAAAACCTCTAGGGTTAATTCATGCTCAATGGGGTCCATGATATCCAAGGCCTCCATGACTTCCATGTGGATTCACAGTCTCCAGAGGCTCCCCAGGCTCCACAGGCTCCATTATCCTGCACAAGCCTCATAGGCTCCATGGGCCACAATGGGCTCCACCGACTACACAGTGGTCCACATAATCCTCAGCTTCTACAGACTCTACTGCATCCTCAGGTTTCATGGGCCTCCAAAGGCTCCAAAGACCCCACAGGCTTCTCTGGCCTACACAGCCTCGAGAGTCTCCATGGATTCTACTGTCTGTACAGGTAGCACATGCTCCACAAATGTCAATGGCCTCTAGGGGCCTGCATAGGCTACACAGGTTTTTTTGGGCTGCATGGTCTCGACAGGCTCCATGGGCTCGACGTACTCCACAGGCTCCAGAGATATGCACAGGCTCCACAGTCTCCACAAACTCCACTGGCTACATGGGCTGCACGTGCTCAACACTCTCCATGGATATGCACAGGCTCAACAGGATGCACAGAATCCACAGCCCCCACGGGCTCCATGTACTCCAAAGGTTCCAAGAGCGTGTTCAGCCTACATGGTCTACAAGAGTTTCAAAGACTCAACAGGGTGCGTGGGAATGCAGAAGCAGCACAGGCCTTCATGGGCTCCCCTGCCTCCCCAGTAATGAACAGACACTATGTACTCAACTGGTTCCTTAGGCCTGCACTGACTCCACAAACTTCCACGGGTTTCACAGTCTCCATGGCCACCATCAGCTCCATGGATTCCACAGGTCTCTACATTCTCACAGACATCAGAGTGTTCCTGTACTTCACGGGCTTGCACAGGCTACACAGGCTTCCTTGGCCTCCATGCACTATACCTGCCCTGCAGAGGGGACCCGAGAATGCCATACTCAAGGACAGTACCACTGTGCTCAATGGGCTTGTGAAACCTTGGCCCCATGGAGTTCCAGAAATACTGCGATCAGCCTCTTCAGGGGAGGAAAGCCTCAGAACCCAACCATAGGTTCCGGAAACCCCATTCACATCTGTATCAATAATATCTGGGTAGGAGGCAAAACATGGGGCTTCAGACTATATGTTGGTCAAGATCCTGGAGCTGAGTATACAATCCCACAGGGTATTCTAAAAACCCCTGCACCCAATCCAGTGGGCCCCAACTGGGACATTGTCCTTAACCCAGAACCGGTAAATCTACCCAAAAGAAAACCAGGACCCTTAAGGACACCTAAGCAAAAACACCCCAGAACCCCCTTGTTGTCAATGTTGTACTCTGTCATCACTGTCTTAAATGAGAACCAGCCAAATGCCACCAACGATTGCTGGTTGTGCCTAAACCCCCCACCCCCTTGTTACATTGGAATAGGAGCAGATGGAAGCACTATCCCCAATACATCATTGTATGTACAAAAGTTATCAGTAAACGAGGGCCAAAGTTTATGTAAGTGAGGTCATAAGCCAATTCTAACTCTGGGGGACTTACAAGGTAACGGTACCTGTTTCAACCCCTCCTCAAGCAAAATCAATGCAACCTTCCTAGGACCCAATGTTCATCAGCTGTTTTCTCTGACAAAACTGGTGAATTCTATTATTGGAAAGCCCCAATGGCATCTGGTTCACCTGTACCCAAGGAATCTCCCCTTGTCTCTCCCCCCAAACCTTGTCACAATCCAAGACTGAAAAAGACCCAGTCGTTTGCATCCTGGTGCGTATCATCCCACAGGTATACTGGTATTCAGGTGATGGTGGATGCGAGCATTTTAGGACTATGAGTCAGTTTAAATGAGTTCCTATTCTCATTCCCATTATGATCAGCCTAGGGGTCGGGGGTTCAGCAGCCTTGGGAATGGCAGCCATGATCACTGTAAAGAAAATTTTAACACCTTATCCACTCAAGTTGACTTAGACATAAAAATGTTAGAAAAATCAGTTAGTCATCTCGAAAATTCCTTATCCTCTCTGGCCAAAATGCTTCTGCAAAATAGTTGTGGGTTAGATCTATTATTTTTAAAAGAGGGAGGACAATGTATGGCCATAGGCGAAACCTGCTGTTTTTA
This sequence comes from Tolypeutes matacus, assembly GCA_026826555.1. Classification (NCBI taxonomy): domain Eukaryota; kingdom Metazoa; phylum Chordata; class Mammalia; order Cingulata; family Chlamyphoridae; genus Tolypeutes; species Tolypeutes matacus. The sequence goes on along the minus strand of JAKSZT010000300.1, from coordinate 25,886 downwards.
TGCTAACCACTCAGGAGTGATAAAGGAAAGCCTCTCATTAGTCGGAAAGAGGCTACAGGAATGAGAAGAACTCAGAAAAAAAAGTACAAACTGGTACAAAAGCCTGTATTCATGGCCTCCATGACTAACTACCTTAATCACTACTCCTGCAAGTCCACTTGTCCTCATTATGCTAGGATTTCTAGTGGGCCATTATTTCATTAACTGTCTCACTTCCTATATTCAAAAAAGAATACATGCAGTAAAACTAATGGTGCTACACTCTCACTACACACCTTTTGCTACTGACGCAGAGTAAATGGTTTGATTAATGCCATTACAGGAGCAGGTAATGAAAAGGAAACAAGACCACACCAATTCTCCCCAGCAGGAAACCCAAGCTTATAAAATATGTGTGGTCGTTAAAAACCCAGAAACCCACCCAGGCCTAATTGGGGAATGGCAGACCTAATGTTGGAATGGTGCCAACTCGTGCTGGGAAAAGTTCAATCACAAACCCCCCAGCTGAGATGCTAATGGCAAATATCCACTTCTGTAATTCTGCTTGCTTGCTTTGCTCAGAAACTTATATAAAAATGTATGTGTATAAACCTACCAATCCTGTCTCTTGGCACATGCAGGAATATTGGGTATGCACGGGAAGAAATTCTATAATGGCTGCATCCTCCAGATTTTAGGCGTGACTCTTCCTAAAGAGCACATCCCAGACATTAATAAAGTTTCCATTAAATTTTTCTCATAGGAGTTGTTGTTTATATGAAGTGTTCCACTTCACAGTGCAATGGTGGTCAGCACCCCAGTTTGCTCAATGATGCCCACACCCAAAGTACAGCCACTACTTTATGAGTTCATATTTCTCCCAGACCTAGCAGATCTCTCCTGATCCCTGGGCCCTGGTTTAATGCCCTTGTTTGAGTCTTGTGTTGGCTACGGAAAAGTATGTTCTTACGAAATGATTGACTATCTGGAGGGCAGAATTAAATGAAGAACCTGAAAATGTTTTGTGAATTGTAAATATTACAGTGATGTTGTTGTTGTCATTATTGTTATTTATAACTAGAAAACACTGATTAATAAATCTTAATGTTAAGTTTAAATGAGTAAAATCAATTTTTATGTATAGAGAAAATTTTAACGGAAAGCCTTGTTTGTGGAGATGATGGATTCCCATGACACAATAATTTGGTGGGACCAGGTGCCTCCTATAGTCTGAAATTTGGGTAACATCTCAGTGACACTTTTGAATTATGTATTTCCTTATATTCCATATGCCACATCTAAAAACATGATAATTCCTTGGGGTTTGGGAAATGTTCTGTAAACTTATAGATACCACAGGCTTTATTTTTAAAATAACTCTTTCATGTTTGTGCACCCATCTTCATCTAACTTGTCCAGTAGAGTTAACTTCTCTATAAATTGGATCTGTTCTCCTCCCCTTTACATGTGCATTCCTCTCTTGAAAAGTCCACATTTTTATTATTCATTGGACGTTTTTCAGTTCAAATCATGCAGGTCATTGTTTTTTGTTTGTTTGTTTTTATTTATCAGAAAATTCATACTGAAGAGATATCATATATATGTGGGAAAGCTTTAATTCAAATGTCAAATCTAAGATATAAGAGGTTTCCTACTGCAAAGAAACCCTGTGCATGATAGGTATGTGAAAAAGACTTTTGGTACAAATCATATGTCACAGAACATGAAAAAATTCATAGTGGACAAAAACAAAATGAATGTAAAGAATGCAGAAAAGCCTTCAACCAAAAGGAATTGTTCCTTAAACATCAGAGTATTCGTGCTGGAGAAAAACCCTATATATAAAATGAATGTGGAAAAGCCTTCAACCAGAAGGAAAACCTCGTTAACCATCTGAGAATATATACTGCAGAGAAACACTATTAATGTGATGGGCATGGGAAAGCTTTCATTGAAAAATCAAGCCTCATTACACACCAGAGAAGACAAACTGCAGTGAAACCCTATATATGTAAGGAATATAGGAACGCCTTCATTAGCTAATCAAATCTCACTGACCATGAGAAAATTCATCGTGGAGGGAAGCGGTATATATGTAAGGAATGTGGAATAACCCTCAGTCAGAGGCAGCATCTCCTTAAATATTACAACATTCATACTGGAGAGAAGCCCTCTGAATGTAATAAATGTGAATCGCCAAAGAATATCCCCTTACAGTCTGTGCAACTGGTTGCCAATCTTTTAAGGAAGCGGCTGTGACTGTGCAATTCACGATGTCTTTCTTCTCTTGGAAAAATGCACTTGCAGTTTGTTCTGAGATCTGTTCCTCTAAAATCTTCTTCCACACTCATCGGTGTTCAATTTTTTACCACTAATTTATGCATCAGAATTCGAGATTTATCTTAGTTTATGTAAAGATGGGCTTTTCATTTATTTCAGAATTTCTTGGTTGTTTTTATTGTTTCTTCAATCCATTACATTCTGTGTAAGCATTTTAAAAATATCATTTTAATATTAATGCTGCCCATTATTGCAGCATTTTCTTAGAAGGCACCTGAAGCATTTATATTTTTTCAGTTTCTTCACCTGAGTCTGACGTGGATTCAGGTTTAACAGCCACTGAACAACAGTGTCCTGCTTTCTACTTCATTCTAATTTTTGTTATTATTTTAAATATGAAATGACCCTTTCATAATTAGACGATATACTTCTTATATCAAGTATTTTAAGAAATTAGAAAATTTATTCATATTTTTAAGCTATACTCTAATATTTTTCTCATATGTGACAGTATGTGGGATGAATGAAACTAGAGAATGCATGTATATACAAACAAAATTACCTACCCCAAAAATCTGCCAATGCATATAATTCTGAGGAGGGAGGAATGGGTGCTGAGGAGAGAAGGAATTTGGCTGTTTGCCATAACAGACATAAATTATTTTTATACTCTTTGCACTGATAATTTCATTATAATTAAAAAGAAATTATGAAAATAGTACAAAAGGAAATAATACAAAGAGTTTGATTTGAAGATATTGATTTCTATCTGCAACATTACTTGGGGGAACTAACCCTCACACTTTGCAAATACATTCGCCCATAAAGGAAAAGTGGTCACCCCCTCGGCCCCCTCCCCATCTGCCTGGACTGTGGTGACCTCCCACAGCAAGAGGGAGCACGGAGCACGAGGAGTATAGACACGACCATGTGAAGTCCACACTGCTCTCTCCACGTGTCTGGTTAGAGGACTGTTAGTACCACAGGAGAAGACTGACTTCCTGCTGCTTACTCCAAAGTGAAGACCGGCTAGAGTGACTCACATCAGTAACTGACACTGTGAGTGTTGAGCAGGGCTTTCTCCCTGTCCTCCTTTGTGGATCAAAAACCTATGATGATGGTTTACATTGGGGCTCTGAGAGTTTGGTTCCCAAACAGGACAGTCCCCATCATTGCTTTTTCTTTAGTTGTCCCAAGATTGGAGAAGGTGAATATAGAAATGGAAGCTGGAGAGCTGAGTCTGTGCCTGAGATCCAGAAGGGGTACAATAAGAGCAGCTTCCTCAGAGGGTCCAAAATGGAGGACAAGAGAAGCAGGGAACAGGAAAAGGAGCAGGAGCAGGAAGCCTCCCCTCTGTGCCCTGATGCCTCTGCTGCACCAGACCCATGGTCCCATGCTTTTATTTGCTCCTGCCCACCTGGCCAACCACTGCCTGAGGCAAGTACATCAAACTGGGGCATCTGTGACTTTATATTAGTCCCCAAACCATGTGAGTCGCCTACCTGGCATCCTGTCTTGCAGTACTTGCTGGCCAAGTGCTCTTCCCCTTCTGTCTTACCAGTACTCATTCCCGCCTAGTCTGGAGACACCCACAGTTTGCAGGTGAATTCAGTGGGCAGCATCACACTGCGATTTGGGAACAGAACAGTTCTCCAACTCCGTGTACCTAGCTATTTGAGTTTTTCAAACACTGCTAATGCAAAATACAAGAAATAGGTTGGGTGTTATTGGAATATATGAGGGTTAAAGCTTACAGTTCTAAGGCTGTGAAAATATCCAAATCAAGGCATTATCAAAAATTAATAATGGTCAGCTGCTGCTGGAATCCTGCCCAGGCAAAATATTGGGCCTGCCTGTCTCTTTCTGCCTTTTCCTCTAAACTCAACTTCTCCCTGTGCTCAGGAATGGGCCATCAGACACCATTGCTCACACCTAACCCTTCTCCTCTGGCCTTTATATCTTTAGCTTCAGGCTGCTTAGGCTCCAGCCCCTGGCCTCTCCCTTAGCCTTTCAGGGTTTCTGTGTCTCTCCACAGCTATAGGAGATCCTGGATCCCTCCCCCGCATGGCGGGGTAAACATGGCAGAACTCCTTCTCTGTGTGTTTCGTGTATGTTGGACTTCAGCACAATGATTGTGGTCCATCCTGAGGTCTGAAATCTAATCAGAGGCCCTTACCTAACTAAAGCAATCTAACAAAGGTGACCTAATTAAAAGGTCCCTTATCTCAATCTAACCAAAATGTCCTGCATACAAACACTTACACAGACAGCAATGGGTTAGTAAGATGATACTTTTCCAGGGCTTACACAAGACTCAAATGAGAGTATTAACCCAGGGCACAGGGATCAGGAGGGGTCTCCTAAGTCCGGGAGAAATGGGAACTCATGAAGCAGTGTCTGTACATTGGGTGTGGCCATCACTGAGCAAAATGAGGGGCTGACCACCATTGAACTGGTCCCTAGAATGGTCCCTAGAAGAACTCAATATATTGTGCTTTCACCACAAAATCTTAGCTCCAAAATCAGGTGTGTAACTCAGAGAGGTGTGCCATTATTCCCATCCCCAGTGCCAGAGTGCACAGATTTTGCCTGGAGAGTGAGGTGGGTAGGGAACAGGCGGTAAAACTGAAGGCCCCTAATTTCTTCTCCATAGAACTGATTACATTTACAACAGAATGGAGAAATTCAACCCTAAGCGTGCTTTCAAAAGCAGTGGAGATGGTAGAGGGCCTGAGATTTAATTCATCTCATCCTTCAGGAAGAAATGAAATAAATACTTTTACTGATGAGTAAAAACTAATAAAGTTTGCTGGCAGAAACTCACTTTAAAAGAAATGTGAAAGAATATTCTTCAGGTGGAAAGAAAATAATCTCAGAAGATTCAAGATTCAGGATGGATTGAAGGACAATATCTGTTAATTTAATTCCTATATCTAAATGACTATTGAATGGATAAATTAATAAAGATATCCATGGCCAAGGACATCAATAAAGTGTTAAAATACACCATAAAATCATATATACCATAAGATATGTAAATGGATATGTAGCAGTTGGCTATTGTTATGAATTCCAGAAGCAGATATTGGAATATGCTTGTAAACTGCTCTGTTAATCTGCACATGATTAAGTTATGGTAAGGTCGTTGACTGGTCCACAGTCAGTAGGGTGTTGTGCCCCACTCCTTGATGGGTGAGTTTCAAACAGTGCAAAAAATGTGTTGAAAATTTAATATTTAATTAGTCTAAGAGATATCTGGCATCTGCATCCTCTGAGGTTTTCTGAAAACATTGCACTCTCTCACAACCTCACTTCTATTCTTGTAAGCCCTAGGTCCCAGGATTTTCTGGGATTCCCATACTATTTATTAGGGTCACTTGCCTAATGTAGCTCATTCTGGTGGTGTTATTGCTGTAGCCAATGCTGTAATGGGAATTTTGACATTTCCTTCCTGACACCAACATCTTTCTTCTTGGCATTGCTCTTTTTTAGCTGCCCCATGATTGGAGAAAGTGAATGTAGGACTGGACCAGGAGATCTGAGTCTGAACCAGAGACCCAGGAGGGGCATTGTATGAGAAGCCTCCTCAGCAGGTCCAGACTGGAGGCCAAGAGAAAGAGGGAAGGGCAAAATGAGCAGGAGCAGGGAGACTCCTCTCTGTGCCCTGATATCTTTGCTGCACCAGACCCATGGTCCCATGCTCTTATCTGCCCCTGCCCCCCTTGCCAAACCCTGCCTGAGGCAGGTATATCATACTGCGGCATCTGTGACTTTATACTAGTCCCCAAACCCTGTGACAACTCTGCCTCACTCCCTGACTTGCAGGCTTTCCTGGTCAAGAGCACTAACCCTCTGTCTTACCTGTTCTCATTCCTGCTTGATATGGAGATTCCCACAGTATACAGGTGAAATCACTGGGAATCAACATCACACTTCTGTTTGGGAAGAGGGCAGTCCTCAAACCCTGTGTCCTCATCTGTTAGAGTTTCCCCAGCGATGCCAATGCAAAATACCAGAAATAGGTTGGCTTTTATTGGGATTTATTAGGTTTAAACCTTACAGTTCTGAGGCTGTGAAAATGTACAAATCAAGTCATCATCTAAAATGCTGTCTTAGCAATGGTCAGCTGCTGCAGGAATCCTGCCATGGCAAAATGTTGGGCCTGCCTGTCTCTCTCTGCCTTCTCCTCCAAGCTCACTTTCTCCCAGAGCTCATAAGTAGGCCACCAGACACAATTGTTCACACCTCTTCTTTCTCCTCTGGCCTGGATGTCTTCAGTTTCAAGCTGCTCGATGACTCCAGCCTCTGGCCTCTCCCTCAGGCTCTCAATTTTTCTGTGTCTCTCCACAGCTGTAGGAGTTCCTGGAGCCCTCTCCCTTATGGCAGGGTAACCATTTATATATATATATATTAAAGTTGCTTAGATTACCTAAGTATTACACAGAAATTACAGGGATTCCCATGTTCCCCATATTCATCACCTCCCACTTCATCCCACCCAAACACCCTTCATCAGTGTGGCACATCACCCGCAATGGATATACACATCCTGGGGCCTTGTCACCAAGCATAGATCACAGTTCACATTGTAGACCACACTCTCTCCCACACAGTTCTGCATGGTATATGCTGATGTAAAATGGCCTACATCCATCACCACAACGCCACTCAGGACAGCCCCCAAGTCCCGAAAAAGCCCCTGTATTTGAACTTCCCTTTCCCTCACTGCCCCCAAGGCGTCCAGCAGCCACCAGCTCTTCCTCACTCTTATAATTTCTTCCATTACTTGAATCACGATATATCTACAACAGAATACCTTTAAGCCCATTCTAGTCCATTGCTCTTCTCCTAATCCTAAGGGGACTGGGATGCTTGTTTCCACTCCACCTCCAAGTGAGAGAGGGCTTATATCCCATAGATAAAGTGTATGGAATTATTGTGCCTGCAGATGCAAGCCCTCTCCATTCCCTGGTATGGCCGTTGCCCATTGCTGTCTCCTCACCAGGTGACTTGGATGTGTCTTTTGAGCTGTAGGGTAGGAGTTGCAGCTCCATCGATATTGCAGACACAGCTGTTACATAGGTAGGTCAGAGACTCCACTCTCTGGAACTACACCTGTAAACCCCAGCATCATATGTAGGTTTGAATAGAAGGGACTGATGGACCATGTGCAGGGAGGGCTTATTTGAGTCCACCTCTGTCACTCTCAGGAGCACAGATTCCAAAGTAGAGCCCACTCATAAGGCATCAATCTCTGGGGCTATCAACCTTTAGGTAGGACCTGGGTGTCTCCAGAGCCCTCAGGAGACCCTCTGTGTGGGGTGATATCCACTTTGGGGTACTATGAGATCCTACTGAGGTGTGTGTAAGAGTTACCTCTGAGATGAATTCCTGACCTCTTTGAAATCTCTAAGCCACATGAACCCATTTCTCTTTACCTTTTCCTGTTTATTCAAGGTCTATTTCCAATCTCATTGCCAGTTGGCACTTGGTATTTATCCCTCATTACCAGGGAATCTCATCCCCAGGGCTCATGTCCCATGTTGGGGGGAAGGTAATGCATTCCTATCTGAGTTTGGCTTAGAGAGAGGCCACATTTGAGCAACAAAGAACCTCTCAGTTCGCAACCCTTAGTCACCCCATAACAGTAGGCTAAGTTTCAACTAGAAGAGCAAAGATTCATAAGGCTAGTCATCAATAACAAGAACCCATCAGTGGGCCATCCTCTTTTGCCAGACACTGCTCATGCACTCAGGGGACTCTTGCTGCCCCCTTGAAGAATGTGGCAGGGCTCTCCAGGCTAGGAATTCAGATTCCCTCATTACTGAGTGATTGTCTACCCACCATGACCATGCCCCATCCTTTGATGATTTGAACAATTTCATATATCTTTCATGTATTTTCAGATGAATTTACTCCCATGAATCCCCAATTCCAGACACCCCCCACAATGATCCTCAGCAGCCCCCATTGTAACCCTTCTGTGATCTAAACCTTCCTTGAACATGGAGCCCATATAATAACCAAATACAGTTAATAAGATAAAGAAATAATAATGATAAGCTTAAATGCAATGGATAAATACAAGGAAAGTCAGAGGAAAAAATGGTAAACTAAAAATAAAATATAATTAGCAGATTGGGACATTCAAAAAAAATGGAAAAAAATCCTTTTTAAAAAAAGTATTCTTTTTTTTCATTATCACTGTATTATCAGATATATAGTGAACAATGACACCTTTCCCTTCTCATTCCCCATTTCTCCCAAATTTTCATTTAATTTTCAAAGACGTTTTAGGTCACAGAAAAGTCACACATGGAATACTAGAGACTCTCACATACCCATCTCTCTCCCCCTTCCCCACCCCATATAAAAACCTATTTTAAAAATGGATGCTAGCATTGTTATAACTGTTATACAGATAGTATAATATAGCAACTAAACATTGTCAATGCTTTACAACTTAGTTTACATTTTAGACTGTACAGTTTAATAATTTTTGATGATATTTACCATGTCCTGTGTCCATTAATGTAAGGTAATGGAAAACCTTTGCCATGACCACTAAATACCCCATTTGATCTTAACTGTTCCTTCCTCCACTTCCCCCTGGGTCATATGACACTCCCCTGTCTTGACTCATGGAATGGCAAGATTCATAGTTACATGCCCTGGGTATTCCCACATGCCCTTCCTAATCTAATCACCTGACAACCCTGTGGAACCAATCCCAATAATGTCACTACCCACCAGTCCTATCCTTCAGTATGCAACTATACTCTATCCCTTTACCATAGATTATGTCCATATGGGTGATGGCTCACAGCCTACTCTTCCCTTTCTCTTCCCTGTTAACCTATCTTTCAGACAGTGGTTCTCAGAGACTGCTCACTTTCCTCAGTTCAAATAAGTGAGGTGATATACTGTTCATCCTTCAATGCCTGGCTTGCTTCACTCAACATAATGTCTTCAAGATTCATCCACATTATTCCGGGTGTTAGTGCTTTATTCCTTCTTACAGCTGAGTAATATTCCATTGCATGTATGTACCACAACAGTTGATGGGCACCAGGGCTGATGCCAACTTGTGGTGTGCATATATCTCTTCGTGCCTTTCCTTTAAGTTCTTCTGGGTATTTACACAGCAGTGGAACTGCTGGATCTTAGGGAAGATCTATTGTTAATTTTCTGAGGAACCGCTAAACTGTCCTCCACAGTGGCTGGACCATTCCACCATCCCAGAAGCAGTTGATGAGGGTTCCTATTCCTCCACATCCTCTCCCTCTCTTACAGTCTGCTGTTTTTATTAATATCTGCCATTCTGATGGGTGTAAATGCTATCTCATTGTAGTTTTGATGTGCATTTCCCTGATAACAAGCGAAGTCCAGTATTCTTTCATGTGTTTTTTAGCCTTTGGTATTTTTTCCTTGAAGTGTCTTTTCACATCACTTGCCAATTTTTTTATGGGTTGTTTGTCTTTTTATTTTCAAGTTGTAGGATTTCTTTATAGATGCAGGATATTAGGCTCATCAGATATATGGTTGCCAAATATATTCTCCCATTGGGTAGGCTGTCTTTTTCTTTTCTTAATAACATCCTTTGATGTGCAGAAGTTTTTTCATTTTCAGGAAATCCCATTTATCAATTTTTTCTCTTGCTGCTCGTGCTGTGGCTTTGAAGTTCATTAAATAATTTCTTATTACAAGGTCCTGTAGATGCTTTCCTACATTATCTTGCAAGGTCGTTATGGTTTTGCCTGTTATATTTAGAAGTTTGATCCATCTTGATTTGATTTTTGTATAAGGTGTGAGATGGTATTCTTCACTCATTCTTTTGGATATGGATATCCAGTTCTCAAAGCACCACTTGTTAAAGAGGCCATTCTCTACCAACTGAGTTGGCTTGGTAGTCTTGTTGAATATCAGATGACTGAATATGCGAGGATCTATATCGGAAATCTCAATTCAATTCCATTGGTGGGTAGGTCTATCCTTGTGCCAATACCAAGAAATTTTGATCACTGTAGCTTTGTAATATGTTTTAAAGTCTGGTAATGTGATACCTCCAACTTGATTTTTCTTTTTCAATATGTTTGTGGCAATTCAGACCTCCTACATTTCCAAATATATTTTGTGGTAAATTTTCCAGTTCCTTCAATAATATAGTGTTGATTTTTATTGGGATTGCATTAAATCTGTAGAGTAGTTTGGGTAGGATAGACATCTTGATGATGTTTAGTCTTCCTATCCATGAACAGGGAATATTTTTCCATTTATTTAAATCTACTTTTATTTCCTTTAACAGTGTTTTGTACTTTTCTGTATATAAGTCCTTTACATCTTTAGTTAAATTTATTCCTAGGTATTTGATTATTTTAGTTTCTATTGTAAATGGCATTTTTATCTTGATTTTCTCCTCTGATTGCTCATTTGGTGTACAGAAATGCTACTGATTTTTGAGCATTGATCTTATAGCTGGCAACATTACTGAACTCCTGTATAAGTTCCAGAAGCTTTGTTGTAGCTTTCTCTGGGCTTTCTATGTATAGGATCATTTCGTCTGCAAATAATGAAATTTTTAATTCTTCTTTTCCAATCTGGATGCCTTTTATATCCTTTTCTTGACTCAGTGCTCGAGCAAATACTTCTAAGACAATTTTAAATAAGAATGGTGATAGTGGGCATCCTTGATTTGCTCCCGATCTCAGAGGGAAGGCTTTTAGTATTTATCCATTGAAGATGAGTTAGCTTTAGGTTTTTCATATACACCCTTTATCATATATAGAAAATTTCCTTCTATTCCTATCTGTTGCAGGGTTTTTATCAAGAAAGAGTTCTGTATTTTGTTGAATGCTTTTCTTTGCATTATAGAGATGTTCATGTGTTTTGTTTCTTACTGTTTGTTATGTGGTGTATTACATTGACTGATTTTCTTATATTGAACCACCCTTGCAAACCTGGGATGAAACCCACTCGGTCAGGACGTATATTCCTTTTGATATGATGTTTAATGCTATTATCATGTATTTTGTTCAGGATTTTAGCATCTTGGTTCATTAGAGAAATTGATTTTTAATTTTCCTTTCTAGTGGTATCTTTTTTTGGTTTTGGTATTAGCGTAATGTTGGCATTGTAGAATGAGTTAGGCTATATACAGTCTATTTCTTTTCTTTGGAAGAGCTTAAGTAGAATTGCCATTAGCTCTTTCTGGAATGTCTGGTAGAATTCAGCTGTGAAGCCATCTGGTCCTGGGTGCTTCTTAGTTGAGAGGTTTTTGATGAATGAGTCTATCTCTTTACCATAGTTGGACTGTTGACTACATCATTTCCTTCTTTTTTTTTTTTTTTTA
>JAKSZT010000300.1:0-14178 GCA_026826555.1 Tolypeutes matacus | reverse complement strand
TTTTTTTTTTTTTTATTATGGGTAAAAATCAAAATTCTCACAATCTTCTTTCATCAATGTAGGCTGTTTGTGAGTTTCTAGAAACTTGTCCATTTTCTCTAAATTATCATTCTGGTTGGCATATAATTTTTCAAAATGTCCTCTTATGATGCTCTTCATTTCTGTCAGGTCAGTAGTGATATCCCCTTCCTCAGTCCTTATTTTGTGCATTTTCATCTGTTCTCTCTTTTTCTTGGTTAGTCTGGCTAAGGGTCTGTCAATTTTATTGTTATTCTCGAAGAACCAGCTTTTGGTTTTGTTTATTTTTTCTAGTGCTTTCTTATTCTCTATTTCATTTACTTCTGCTCTAATCTTTGTTATTTCTTCACTCTACTTCCTTTATGTTTAGTTTGTTGTTGTTTTTCCAGTTCCTCCAAGCGTGCAGTTAAGTCTTCAATTTTAGCTCTTTCTTCTTTTTTAATACATGTATTTATGGCTATGAACTTCCATCTCAGGGCAGCATTGGCTGCACCCCATAGGTTTTGATATGTTGTGTTGTCATTTTCATTAGTTTCAAGGTGGTTACTGATTTCTTTTGAGATTTCCTCCTCGACCCGCTGTTTGTCTAAGAGTATGTTGTTTAACTTCCGTATCCTTGAGCCTAACCTGTTTTCTGGACCTTAGTGATTTCCAATTTAATTCCATTTTGATCAGAGAAATTACTTTGTATAATCTCAATCTTTCTGAATTCATTGAGAGTTTTTCTGTGGCCAGCATGTGGTCTATCTTGGAGTATGATCCATGTGTACTTGAGAAGAATGTAAATCCTGATGCATTTGGGTTTATTGGTCTGTATATGTCTGTTACGCCCAGGTCCTCTAATGTATTGTTGAGAGTCTTTGTTTCTTTGTTGATTCACTGTCCAGATGTTCTGTCTAATGATGATAATGTTGTATTAAACTCCATTGGTATAATTGTTGAGGCATTTATTTCTCCGCTTAGCTTTTCCAGAGATTTTCTCATGATTTTTAAGGCACACCGATTAGCTGTTTAAATGTATATGATTGTTAACTCTTCTTGAGAGACTACCCCATTTACTAATATATAGTGCCCATCTTTGTCCCTTAAAATTGTCTTGCATTTATAGTCTAATTTGTCTGACATTAGAGTTGCTAATCCTGCACTTTAATGTGTGTTCTTAGCTTGTATAATTATTTTCCAGCCGTTTACTTTCAGCCTCCTTGAATCGTTCCATCGTACGTGGGTTTCTTGTAGACAAAATATTGATGGATCATATTTCTTTATCCATTTTGCCAATCTATGTCTCTTGAGTGGTGAATTTAATCCATTACCTTCAGTGTTCTTACTCGCAACGAATTCCTTACTTCAGCCATATTTTCTTTGGATTAATGTATGTCATGTGTTGTTTTGTTTCTGTTTGTTTTTTTAAGCTCTCCTAACTCTTGGTTTTTCCTTTCAACTTGTAGAACTTCCTTTAGTATTTCTTGAAGTGCCAGTTTATTATTGACATACTCTCTTAATTTCTGTTTATATGTGAATATTTTGAACTCTCCATCATTTTTGAATGTCAGTTTTGCTGGAAACAGTATTCGTGGCTGGAAGTTGTTTTCTTTTAGAACTTTGACTATGTCATACCACTGTCTTCTTTCCCCCATGGTTTCAGATGAGAAATCAGCACTTAAACTTATTGTGTGCCCCCTGTATGTGATGGTTTTCTTTTCTCTTGCTGCCTTGAATATAATCTCTTTGACTTGAACATTGGACATTTTGACAAGTATATTTCTTGGTGTTGGCCTATTTGGATTTATACTGATAAGGGTGCTCTTTGCTTCCTGGATCTTCACATCCATCTCTCTCAATAGGGTTGGGATGATTTGAGCCATTATTTGCTTCAACACTCCTTCCGTTCCCTTTCCCTTCTCTTCTCCTTCTGGGATGCCCATAATGCATATGTTTGTGTGTTTTGTGTTGTCAGTTAAATCCCTGAGTCCCTGCTGGATTTTTAAATATTTTTTGTCTATCTATTCTACTATCTGTTTGATTTCAGCTGTTTTGTTTTCAACATCACTAATTCTTTCTTCTGCCTGTTCAAATCTGCTGTTATGTGAATCCAGCATCCTTTGGATTTCTTGGATTGCCATTGATCACCATCATATCTGTTGTCTCTTTGTGTATGTTTACAATTTCTTCACTATGTTCTCCCAGTGTCTTCTTTATATCCTTAATCTCTACCTTCACTTTACTAAGTTTGTTCATGACATTTGTTTGGGATTCTTTGATTAGTTGTTCAATGTTCTGCATATATTCTTGTTTTTTGGTTTGTTCATGGGAGTGGTCCATGTCTTCCTGTTTCTCAGTGTGCTTTGTAATTTTTCGTTGCCCTCTAATCATAATTTTATCTTGCTGGGTTTATTCAGTTGATTAGGTTCTCTCACTCCTCTCATGTTATATTTAGTTGGTGTTCCTCTGTGTGTGTTATGTTTTCTCTTTGACACTTTTTCTTCTTATTTTGTTTCCTTGCTTATTTCTATATTACCTTGCAGGCAAAAAATTAGTTCCAGAGGGATTGAACGATGTGAGAAAAGAAGAATGATAATAGTAATATTGATTAAAGTTACAAGAGCGGCCAAATAGGACTTAGTGAAATGAATATTTAACTTGCGTAGGCAGTGTACAGTAATAGGGAAAAAAGTGGAGTAGCTACAATGGCCTGGGAAGCCAAATAGTAGAATATAAATATAATGATTTAGAAAGCCAGAATGATGAGGAGGGAGAGAAAGTGTAAAGAAAAAGCTAAAAGGAAAAAACTAATAATAATAAAATAAGAAGAAAACAAAATAAATAGAATAGAATTTGGCACCCTTATGTTGTGGGCAAATGAAAAAGCATGGTGTCTAATAACCACAACAGAAAGCAGAAGGCAGAGAGATGAAGGAAGGTTAAGAGATATCTTGGGATAAAATATCAATATAGACAGACAATGGGAAATCAGTGAAGAGGCAGAACAGCAAAGAAGAGTTAAGCTAGCAGTACCTAATTTTAAAAAATGAAGGAATACAGAAAGTGGGCAGGAAAGAAGAAAGAAAAGCAAAAGACAACAAATAAACAGAGAAAAAGCAAACAACCACACCAGCAAGCAGTCAAACAAAGCTAAGGATGTAGTGTTCCTTCTAGGGTCCTGGCTGATCCTCTCAGCCTCCTTGTGTTTGTTAATTTCCCTTCCAGGTTCTCTCTGCAGGTTTTGGGGCAGATTTTTGGTATCAAACTGAATTAAGAACCAGAATTCATTTTTTAAGTGACTGTCTTCTTTTATTTGGTGATATGCAGGACCCAAAAGACGTCCTCTGCTGGATTCCCCCCCTTCACTGAGGGGACACTAAATAGGCTCGTGGAAACTAATCAAGACCTTCTCACTTCCTTGTTCCCCAGGGGTATGAAGCTATGATTTTTGTCAGGGCAGAGCAATAAAATAAGTTGACTCTGCCCCCTCTGGGGCCTGGTCTCAGTGTCAGCAGGCTTCTGGATAAATCAGGTTTCCTCAGCAGTTTCCCCTCTACACTCAGCCTGGCACTGTTTCAAGACAGCTTATCTGATCCCCGAATCTATGAGGGTGTCCAGGCAGCCGAATCCACAGAAGTTAAAACCCTCTTCACCTTCTGTCAGAGCCCTCCCTTTGTCAGAGTATGCTGCCACAAACCGGGAGCATGAGACATGGTTACAGGATTCATGGTTCAAATCAGCAATTGTCCCTGTGTGTGTGGTGCAGCCATCTGTGTAAACCACCACAGGCAGGCTCAAAACTCAAGAATCTCCACCAATCACTCCACGCCATTGATCTGCACAGCACACTGCTAAGTAACCCAAGCTTCTCACTCCGTGTGCCCACAGCAGACCCTTGTGCGGGACCCTGCCCGCTATTGGCCATCTCCAGAGAGCTTGACAGTGAGTATCCTCCTAAACTGATGCCAACTTGCCCCTCTCCTGTAGCATTTTCTTATAAGGCACCCGAATGGATTATATTTTTTCAGTTTCTTAACCTGATTCTGATGTGGATTCAAGTTTAACAGCCACTGAGCTACAGTTGCCTGATTTCTACTTAAATCCAATTTGACTTATTATTTTAAATCAGAAATGATCCTTTCATAATAATATGATATACTTCTAATCTCAAGTATTTTAAGAAGTTAGTAAATGTATTTATATTTTTAAATTGTACTCCAATATTTTTCTCATATGTGATAACATAAAGGATGAATGAAACAAGAGAATGCATGTATTTACAACAGAAATGTGTACCCAAAAAATCTGCCAATGCAGATAATTCTGAGTAGGGAAGTTGAGAAAAGAGAAGGAATTTTACTGTTTGCCATAACAGACATAAATTATTTTTATACTCTTTGCATGAATAATTTGGTTATAATTTAAAAGAAATTATGATTATAGTACACAATGAAATCATACAAATTGGTTGATTTGAAGATATTAATTTGTATCAGCAACATTACTGGGTGGGCACTTCACCTCACACTTTGGAAATACAGTCACCCATAAAGGAAAACCGCTCTCACCCCTGGGACCCTTCCACGCTGCCTGGATGGGTGGAGGCCACCCTCAGCAGGAGTTAGCACAGAACACAAGGAGCGTGGGTGCAAACGTGTGAAGGTCACACTGCTCTCTATGTGTTTCTGATTAGAGGGCTGTTAGCACCACCGGAGAAGATGGACTTCCTGCTGCTTACTCCCCAGTTAAGACAGGCCAGAGTGACTCACATCACTAACTGAGGCTGTGAGTGCTGAGCAAGGCTTTCTCCCTGTCCAAATTTGTGGATCCAGAAATTATGATGATAGTTTTCAATGGGGTTCTGAGAATTTCATTCCAGTAAAGGACATTCCCTCTCTGGATTGAGTAACAGCAGTGAACACGTGTTACATTCCAGCTTCTTAAGTTGTTCATCAGCTTCTTCCCATCCAACTCCTCCGTTCTCCTCTGGGATTGAAGAAGTCTGCATCATTTCAACACTGTTAAAAATATGTTGAAAATTTAATATTAAATTATTCTGAGAAGTATCTGGCATTGACACCCTCTGAGGTTTTCTGCAAACATTGCAGTCTCTCATAACCTCACTTCTATTCTTGTCAGCCCTAGGCCCTAGAACTTTCTAGGATTTCTATATATTCATTAGGGTCACTGTCCTAATGATGCTCATTCTGGTGATGTTATTGCTGTAGCCAATGCTGTAATGTGAGTTTAATATTTCCTTCCTGTTACCAACAGGTTTGATCTTGGCATTTCTTTCTTTAGCTGCCCCAAGATTGGAGAAGGTGAATGTAGATCTAGAATCAGGAGACAAGAGAATGTGCCTGAGAACCAGGAGGGGTACGGTAAGAGCAACCTCCTCAGAAGGTCAACGCTGGAGTCCAAGGGAAGGAGGGAATGGCTAAAGGAGCAGAGACAGGTAGTCTCCACTCTGTGCTCTGACTCCTCTGTGCACAAGACCCCAGGTTACATGCTTTTATCTCACACTGAAAACCTGGCCAACACCTGCCTGAGGCATGTACATCATACTGGGGCATCTGTGACATTATACTAGTCCCCAAGCCTTGTGATTCCCTGCCTGACTCCTTGTCTTGCAGGCCTTGCTGCTCAAGAGCACTTCCCCGTCCATCTTACCAGAACTATTTCCTGCCTTGTCTGCAGACAACCACAGTTTACTGGTGAATTCACTGGGCAGCAGCATCACACTGTCACTTGGGAAGAGTGCAGCTCTCCAAACCTGTGGCCCTAGCTGTTGGAGTTTTCCAAGTCCTGCCAAAGCAAAATTCTAGAAATAGGTTTCAGTTTATTGTAACTTATTAGGGTTAAACTTACATTTCTGAGGCTGAGAAAATGTCCAAATCAAGGCATCATCAAAAATGCTGTCTTAAGAAGGGTCAGCTACTGCTGCACTCCTGTCAAGGCAAAATGTTGGGCCTGCCTGTCTCTCTCTGCCTTCTCCTCCAAACACACTTTCTCCCAGAGCTCAGCAGTGGGCCATCAGACACAATTGCTCACACCTCTCCCTTCTCCTCTTGCCTTGATATCTTCAGCTTCAATCTGCTCCATGACTCCAGGCTCTGGCCTCTCCCTTATCCTCTCAGGGTTTCTGTGTCTCTCAACAGATATAGGAGCTCCTGGAGCCCTCTCCCACATGGCAGGGTAAATTGCAGCACTTTTTCTCTGTGTGTTCCATCTATGTAAGATTTCAGCACAATTACTGGGGGTCCATCCTGGTGCCTGAAATCTAATCAGAGGACCTTAACTAAACTCAAGCAATCTAACAAAAAGTGACCTAATCAAAAGTTCTCTTATCTGAATTTAACCAAACGTCCTACATACAAAAGGCTTACACACACAACAATGGGCTAGTAAGAACATACTATTCTTGTGTTAACTCAAGCCTCAAACAAGTGTATTAACCCAGGGCACAGGGTTAAGGAGGGGTCTCCTAAGTCTGGGAGAAATGGTAACTCATGAAACAGTGCCTGACTTTGAGTGTAACCATCATTGAGCAAAATGGTGTGCTGACCACCATTGCACTGGTCCCTAGAATAGTACCAAGAAGAACTCAATATACTGTGCTTTCTCCACCAAATCTTATCTCCAAAATGACGTGTGTAACTCAGAGAGGTGTGCCATTATTCCTTTTCCCAGTGCCAGAGCACACAGATTTTGCCTGGTGGATGGAGCAAAGGAAGCAGCGTGTACAAATGAAAAGTCCTAATTTCTTCCCCAAATAACTGAATACCCTGCGACAGAATGGAGAATTTCAACCCTAAAGTTGCTCTCAAAAGCAGTGGGGATCTTAGGGGGTCTGATATTAAATTCATCTCAATCCTTCCGGAGGAAGTGAAATAAACAATTTTAAAGATGAGTAAAAGCTCATAAAGTGTGCTAGCACCAATTCAATTTTAAAGAAATGTAAAAGCTTACAGATCTTAGGCTGTGAAAATGTCCAAATCAAAGCATCATCAAAAATTAAAAATGGTCAGTGGGTGCTAGAATCCTGCCAAGGCAACATATTCTGCCTGCCTGTCTCTCTCTGCCTTCTCTTCCCAACTCACTTTCTCCGTGTGCTCAGCAATGGGCCATCAGATACAATTGCTCACACCTAACCCTTCTCCTCTGGCCTCTATATCTTTACCTTCAGGCTGCTCAATGACTCTAGCTCCTGGCCTCTCCCACAGACTTCCAGGGATTCTGTGTCTCTCCACAGCTGTAGGAGATCCTGGAGCCCTCTCCAACAGAGTAAACATGGCAGCACTCTATCTCGGTTCCATGTATGTAGGACTTCAGCACAATGATTGGGGTCCATCCTGGTGCCTGAAAACTAATCAGAAGCCCTCAAATAAACTAAAGCATACTAACAAAAAGTGCCCTAATTGAAAGTTTACTTATTTGAATCTAACCAAAATGTCCTAAATAAAAAAGGCTTACACACACAGCAATAGGTTAGTAAGAACATACTTCACTGGCATCCACACAAGATGCAAATGATGGCATTAACAGGGCTTAGGGAGCAGGACGGGTCTCCTAAGTCTGGGAGAAATGGGAACTCAAGAAGCAGTGGCTGTACTTTGGGTGTGACAATCATTGAGCAAAATGGGGTGCTGACCACCATTGCACTGGTCTCAGAAATGTCCCAGGAAGAACTCAATATATTGTGCATTCTCCACCAAATCTTAGATCCAGAATCAGGTGTGTAACTCAGAGAGTTGTGCCATCATTCTCATTGCCAGAGCCAGAGCCCACAGATTATGCTTGGGGTGGGGCAGGAAGCAGGCTGTAAAACTGAAAGCCACTAACTTCTTCTCTAAATAACTGAGTACATTTACAACAGAATGGAGAAATTCAACACTAAGGGTGCTCTCAAAAGCAGTGGAGATTGTAGAGGGCCTGAGATTTAATTCATCTCAAACCTTCAGGAAGAAGTGAAATGAATATTTTTAGAGATGAGAAAAAATTAATAAAGTTTGTGAGCAGCAATTCAGTTTAAAAGAAAATTCTTCAGACAGAAAAAAATATTCTCAGAAGTTTCAAGATTCAGGATGGCTTGAAGAACAATAGCTGTTAATTAAATTCATATACCAGAATGACTATTGAATTGGTAATGTAATAATGATATCCGTGGCCTAAGGCATCAATAAAGGATTCAAATACACCATAAAATAATATATATCATGAGATGGGTAAATGGATATGTAGCAGTTTGATGTCGTTATGAGTTCGGAAAATGTATATGGGATGATGTCTGTTAATCTGGGCATGATTAAGTTCTGATTAGGACATTGAGCGGGCCACAGTTGTTAGGGCATTTGAGCCCCACCCATTGGTTGGTGGGGTCTCAAACGTAAAAAGACATGGCAATGGACAGAATTGGAGTAGATTTTTGATGTTGGAGTTCTGATTAGCAATGACAGGAGGCTCCGTGGAAAGAGACAAGCCATTCACCAGACAGTTCACAGTGGGCCTTGTGGAGACAAGCAAAGCTTAGAGAGCCTCATAGTCTATAGCTGATCTTGAGGAGGAAACAGTGGAGCTGAGTCCAGGGAGAAAGGGAGCCCTGGGAAGAGAGGAACCCAATAACCCTGAACACTGGCAAATGTCGGCAGGTGTCTTGCTCCAAGACCGTGTAACAGACTTTGGTTAAGGAAGAAATTTATGCTTTATGGCCTGGCAACTGGAAGCTTCTACTCCAAATAAATAAGCTTTATAAAGTCCAAGAGATTTCTGGTATTTTGCATCAGCACCCCTTTGTCTGACTAATACCGGATATATAATGTTTTAAAAGCCATTATTTGGCAAGTCAATAACAAATAATAAGTGCAGATTTGGGAAGGCAAGCAAATGTGTTTTAATTTCCACGGTAAACTTTACAGAAAATTAAATAGTACATCTCATCTAAATAAATAGGAGGGAAAATTTGAATAAAAATAGTCGGGCCAAAAAAAATTGTTCGGGATTTCCTGGATTGCCATGTTGTCCTTTGTTCTGGGGCCACCTTTGTCGTGCAACTTTGGAAGCTGTAGCTTTCTTATCCTTCAGAAGGCTGAATGTTCCAGGGTTGATTTACGGGGTGTTGTTTTGTCCCCATCATTAACCAAGTACTGTATCACTTCCCAATTTCCTAGTTATAAAGTCACCAAACTGGATGTGATGCTCATTTGAAGCAAGAGCCATGATTGATAGAACAAATAAAAATGAGATATTTTTGCACTTTCCAAATTGGACACTTAGTTGATTGACATTGGATATTTCCTCTTTTCTAGTGAATGCATTCAATGCTATAAATTTCCCTCTAAGCACTGTTTTTGGTGCACACCACAAACTCTGAAAAAGCATAGGACTTTAAGAAGCAGAAAGATCCACGCAACAAAAGGCTTGTGTGTGAAGCTATATCCACTTTTACTACAGTACATACTTAAGGTGAAGGAAGAGAATGTAAGAAAGTTGGGAAAATATTTTTTGGACCACAAGCATTATTTCCTCAAAATAACACTTCTATGAATGTAACTTCACTTGGAAGGAATTTGCATCATGCTTACCTAAGCATGAGAGAATCTATTTAAGGAAAAAAGAATGAAGATAATGAGTTTTGCCAGTTTACCCCACATGGTAGTCCTCCCCTTTAACTGTAATGAGTGTGAAGTTTTCTTGGAAATTCAACCTCATGAGATAACTGAGAATTAATCCATCAGAGAAACCACTTGTTATTTGATGAATTTGGAAGGCTAGAGTCACATCAAATAAACATTCAGGAGTAAAATTGTATATATGTAAGGAATATTGGAAATCCTTCACCAGGCATTAAATCTCATTGAGCATGAAATATTCATACATTAGATACTATTGTAATGAACATGGGAATGCTTCCATTTGAAACAAAACCTCATGGAAAATGAGAAAATTCAAACTAGAGAGAAACGATGAGTGTCCTGAATGTAGGCTGCTCTTTACAGTCATTTTTACTCCTCATTTTAGAAGCCATACAAGGTAACAAAGACAGAAATGTCATACATGTGGGAAAGGTTTCAACCTGACGGGGAAACTCTTTATTCATCAGAAAATTCTTACTGAAGAGAAATCATATATATGTGGGAAAGCTTTAATTCAAATGTCAAATCTCAGATACAAGAGATTTCCTACTGCAAAGAAACCCTATGCATGTAAGGTATGTGAAAAAGCCTTTAGGTACAAATCATACCTAACAGAACATGAAAAACTCGAATTGGAGGGAAACAAAAAAATGTAAAGAATGCAGGAATGCCTTCAGGCAAAAGCAATATTTCATTAAACATCCGAGCATTCATTCTGGAGAAAAACACTATGTATGCAATAAATGTGGAAATGACTTCAACCAGAAGGAAAATCTCGTTCACCATCTGAGAATATATACTGAAGAGAAACCCAATGAATATCATGGATGTGGGAAAGCTTTCATTTAGAAATCAAGCGTCATTACACAACAGACAAGACTAAGTGGAGAGAAACCCTATATATGTAAGGAATGTTGGAAAGCCTTCAGGAGCAAATCAAATCTCACTGACATGAGAAAATTTATAGCGTAGGGAAATTCTATATGTATGGAATTTGGAATAGCATTCAGCCAGAGAAAGTATCTCATTAAACATTACAACTTTCATACTGCAGAGAAACCCTGTGAATATAATGAATGTGAATCACCAAAGTATATCCACCTCCAGTCGGTGCAACTTGTTGCCAATCCTTTAAGAAAAAGGTTGTGACTGTGCAATTCAGGATGTATTTCTTCTCTTGGAAAAGTGCACTTGCAGTTTTTTCTTTGATCTGCTCCTCCCACATCTTCCACATTCATCTGTGTTCAATTTGTTACCATTAATTTATGCATCAGAACTCGCTATTTCTCTTAATTTATGTAAAGATGGGCTTTCCACTTTTTAAAAATTATCCTGGTCGTTTTCACTGGTTCTTCAATCCATTACATTTTGGGTAAGCATTTAAAAACTTACCATTTTAAAAATAATGCTGCCCTTTGTTGTAGCATTTTCTTTCTTTTTTTAATTGTTGGTCAAAATAAAAATTTTCACAATACATATTAATATTTGTAAAGTGATATATTAATATATATGCACATATGTGCATTTGATTACATAAATGGTATATATATAGCTTAGATTACCTAAATATTACACAGAAATTATAGCAATTCCCATGTTCCCCACCTTCATTACCTCCCACTTCATCCCACCCAAACATCCTTCATCAGTGTGGCACATCACCTGCAATGGATATAACACACCCTGGGGCCATGTCACCAAGCATAGATCACATTTCACATTGTAGGCCAAGCTCTCTCCCACACAGTTCTGCATGGGATATGCTGATGTAAAATGGCCTACATCTGTCACCGCAACACCACTCAGTATTTCAACTGCACTTTCCCTCCCTGCCCCAAAAGCGTCCAGCAGCCACCGGCTCCACCTCACTCTTATAATTTCTTCCATTCCTTGAATCATGATATGTCTACAACAGATTACCCTTAAGTCCACTCTAGTCCTTTGCTCTTCCCCCAATCATGAGGGGACTGGGATGGTGATTGCCACTCCACCACCAAGTGAGAGAGGGCTTACATCCCATGAATACAGTGGATGGGATTATCCTGCCTGCAGCTTCAGGCCCTCTCCATTCCTTTGGATGGCCATTGCCCATCTTCGTCTCCTTGCCAGGTGACTTGGATGTGTCCTTTGAGCTGTAGGGTATGAGTTGCAGCTCCACCAAGATTCCAGGCACAGCTGGCACATAGGTAGGCCAGAGGCTCCAGTCTCTGGGAGTACACCTGAAAACTCCAGCATCATATATAGGTTTGAATAGAAGGGACTGACGGACCATGTGAAGGGAGGGCTTATTTGAGTCCAACTCTGTCACTCTCAGGAGCATAGATTCCAAAGTAGTGCCCATTAATAAGGCATCAATCTCTGGGGCTACTCCACTTAGGTAGGACCTGGGTGTCTCCAGAGACCTCAGGAGCCCCTCTCTGTGGGGTGATATCCACTTGGTATTCTATGAAATCTTACTGAGGTGTGCATAAGAGTTACCTCTGGGATGACCTCCTGACTCTCTTTGAAGACTCTTAGCCACATGAACCCATTTCTCTTTACCTTTTCCCCACTTTTTCTAGGTCTTTTTCCAATCATGTTGCCAGTTGGCACTTGGTATTTATCCCTAGTTGCCAAGGAGGATCATCCCTGGGAGTCGTGTCCCATGTTGGGGGGAAGGTAATGCATTCATATGCTGAGTTTGGCTTAGAGCAAGGCCATATTTGAGCAACAAAGAGCCTCTCAGGATGCAACCCTTAGGTACCCCATAACAGTTGGGTAAGTTTCAATTACAAGAGCAAAGACTCATGAGGTTAGTCATCAATAAGAAGAAACAATCAGTGGGCCATCTTCTTTTGCCATACACTGTTCCTGCACTGAGGGACCTCTTGCTGCTCCCTTGGAGAATGTGGCAGAGCTTTGCAGGCTGGGAATTCAGATTCCCTCATTTATTTAGTGATTATCTACTCACCTTGAACATGCCCCGTCCATTGATCATTTGAACAATTTTATATATCTTTCATGTATATTGAGATGAACTTACTCCCATGAATCCCCCATCCCAGACACCCCCCACCAATGATCTTCTGCAGCCCCCATTGTAACCCTTCTGTAATCTAAATCTTCCTTGGTCATGAAGCCCATATAATAACAAAATACAAATAGTAGGACAAAGTATTAATAGTGATAAGCTTAAATGCAAAGGATAAGTACAAGGAAACTCAGAAGAAAAAAACACTAAACTAAAAACAAAATATAGTTAGCAAATTGGGGCATTGAAAAAATGGGAAAAATAAAACAAAAAGAATTCCATTTTTAAAAAAATTATTTTTTTCCTTTTATCACTGTATTATCAGATGTCTAGTGTAATGTAACACCTTCCTTATCTCATCCTCGATGCCTCCTAAATTTTCATTTAATTTTCAAAGATGTTTTAGATCACAGCAAAGTCACACATGGAATACTAGAGCCTCCCACATACCCTACCTCCCTCCCGCTTCCCCACCCCATATTAAACCTTTTTAAAATATATATGTTAACATTGTTATAACTCTTTTTTTTATTATTATGGGTAAAAATCAAACTTCTCACAATACATACAAACATTTGCAAAATGATATATAAATATATATGCCTATATGTGTATTTGCTTACAAAAATGTTATTTAAATATATATATACATATATTTTAAGAGGTGCTTAGATTACCCAAAATATTACACGGAACCCACTGGGATTCCCATGTTGCCCACCTCCCACACCTCCCACCAAATCCCACACAAACATCTCCCACAGTGTGGCCCACCACCCTCAATGAACTTACACATCCTGGAGCCTTGCCACCAACCATAGACCACAGATAGTAAAACATAGCAACTAAACATTGTCAGTGGTTTACACTATAGTTTACAATTTAGACTGTACAGTTTTATAATTTTTGATGATATTTACCATGTCCTCTGTCCATTACAGTAAGGTAATGAAAAACCTTTCCCATGACCACTAATACCCCATTTGATCTTAACTCCTCCTTCCTCCCCATCCCCCTGGAGCATATGACACTCCCCTGTCTTGACTCATGAAATGACAAGATTCATAATTACATGCCATGGGTATTCCAACTGGCCCTTCTTAATCTACCCACCTGTGAAACCTGTACCATCAAATGCTGTAATGTCACTACCCATCTGGCCTATCCTTCATTATGCAACTGTACTCTATCCCTTTACCATAGATTATGTCCATATGAGTGATGGCTCACAGCCTACTCTTCCCTTTTTCTCTCTTGTTAACCTATCTTTCAGACAATGGTTCTCAGAGACTGCTCACTTTCCTCAGTTTAAATTATTGAGGACATATACTGTTCATCTTTCAAGGCCTGGCTTGCTTCACTCAACATATGGTCTTCAAGGTTCATCCACGTTATTCCGTGTGTTAGCACTTTATTCCTTCTTACAGTTGAGTAATATGCCATTGTATGTATGTACCACCTTTTGCTTATCCATTCACCTGTAGAGAGACACCGGGGCTGATTACAACTAATGGCAATGGTGAACAATGCTGCTAT
>JAKSZT010000299.1:6586-19862 GCA_026826555.1 Tolypeutes matacus | reverse complement strand
GCCTGCTTCCTATTACGAGGTCCTGGGTTCAATCCCTGGTAACTCCTCAAAAAAACAACCAACAAACAAAAACACCACTGTATGCCTCCTCTACACATTCCTTCTTGGGAAACCAGTGTTTTCAGGTCCTGTCAGCGTTGCTCAAGAATGAGCCTGTCTAGACTCTACATTTCCCTTATGGTCTAGCAAATCCCACGACAAGAGTGAGATGCTGTCTGCAGTTGTCTGTCGGCGTTCCTAAGAAATGACTGAGATGTAGGCGCCAGGGCTGAGAACAAGGAGCGCCTCTTCTGTGAGACAACTGAAATCATTTTTTGGATTTGATGAAATGAACCACTTCCTGGAAAAGTAGGCCTTCTCTGAAAATGAGGTTTTTCCCAGGAAACAAATTCACTCTAACTGGGGTTTGGGTGGAGGTTTCGGGGGAAGGACCGAGAATCTGATCTTCCATAGGATGCTGCTGGGACGTCACTTTTATTCTCCCTGGAGACATACACAAACTCAGAAGATCCATATTCCACTGGATCCTCAACTATCACGATCTGCCATTAAGGCTGGGCTAACTGCCAGCCTCCACCCTGAGTTAAGAAACTGAGAAACAGCACTCATTCTGAAAGACTTCCTTCGTCTAGAATCATAGGAGCTAGCGTTGATTGAGTACTTACTTTGTACAAGGCACTTTACCTATATCATCTAATCCTCACAAGAATCCTATGAGTTGACACTGTTCTTAGCCCCACTTAAATATTACCTTTTATTGGCTTTTTTATGAGAATCATAGCTTTTAACTTTAGTGAAAGAGGGATTAAAGGATCAACTTTCATAAGTGATGTAAAAACAAGGGTTGGAATTTGATTGAGAGCCCTCTCTGATTGTCAGTCTATGGATAGCTGGGACCATCTGCCCAGCACCCTTTCTAGAGATTTCCTCTCCCCCGTGGCTAACTTGGCAACTTCCATGTTAATACGCTGTGACTCTTCCACTCCTATCCCAGTCATGGTCAGCTGATGGATGCAGGGGTAGTGCTCTGACCCAGTGGGGCCAACAAATCCCTTCTCTGGGATCTGGACCTGGGATCAGATAACATGAACAGTCAGTTGCTCTCCGGTATCTAAAACTGTGGCATTAAAAAACTCATGCCATGTTTTTTACCTCATGTCTCCTACTTCAGGAGAGCCAGTCTGCAGTAAGAGAGAATAAAGCTGACTATAGAGAAAAGCTACGAAGTGAGGCAGCAACAGTGTTCCAGAACATTCCATGCCCTAATTTTGGTTATTCCTGAGCCCAACTCAGCTCCTGTTCACACTGAGGCTTGATTCTTGGGCTTTATGTGCCAATTATGTTCTCCTTTTACTTAAGATATTTTGAGTTGGAGTTCTGTCACTTGCAACAAAGAGTCTTAATTAACATATACAGAAGAGGGATTTCCCTTGGCAGCAGATCTAGTCCCACTGAAAGATCAGGTACCCCCATGGGTTGGGAATGGTTTCTGTGGTCACAGCAAAGCCTTAGCTTCTGTGTGTCCTGAGCAGGACTCAACCCAAGGTTTAGGACAGAAAATCAGAACCACCAGATGCTGCTGAGCCTGTCTCTCTATCTGTGAAGTGAGATTATAATGACACTTGATGGGAAGAGTTGATATGAGGATTACATGAGGTACCTTTCTGGGTAGAGAATATATACTCCCAAAGCTTTCCATAGAGTGACCCCTGCAGATGTTTCTGGAAACACTCACTATCAATTCACAACTGTGAATTGTGGCACCCTCCTGAAAGTCACAAGCACATGAGCATATTAAAGGCTCTGAGAAGTCCTGCAGCAGACACCTGTTTTATTTTTCTTTAAACCAGCACTTCCCAAATTTATTTGATCACAGACACTTTTTTTTCTTTTCCTATGTAACACATATTAACATAGGCCTAAATAACTCATATCCCATCCTAGCAAATTCTTCCCCAGAGCAAAAACAAATAATTTCACCAGCAAGTCTGCCATGCAATTCCCACATGCCCTACCTTGTTTTTAGATGCTACACTAACCTGGTTTGTTCCTTGTGGGTTCATGTGTGACTTGCTCGGCATTCATATGTATTAAAAAATGGTAAATTACATATCTGCTTTGATTTACTAGGAGGGAAAAATCAAGTCAACTTGGCTGGTGGCAATTTTTTTAAAAACAATTTATTGAAGTATATCATTCATACATGAACATACATAAACTATAAGTGTTCAGTAAACATCATGAACTTACAAAACAAACATATGTAACATCATATAGGGCTCCCACACATCACCCCCTCCCCAAACACCCTGTATTGTTGTGAAACGTTTGTTAACAAATCATGAAAGAGCCATCATCAAAGTATTACTACTAACTATAGTTCGTATGTTACTCCCCTATACATTTTTTTAAGGATTTACTTATTTACTTTTATCCATTTTTACCCCCCACCCTCTTTTTGCTGTTTCTGTGTCCAGTCACTGGGCACCTCTCTGTTCCGTTTCCTGCCCTCTCTTCTCATCCTTCTCCTCCTGTCTTCACTGGGATTCAATCTTCGGAATCTCCTGGGAGAGAGGCGTCCTACTGCCTGTGCCACCTTAGTTCCTGGTTTTTCAGTGCGTCTCATCTTGGTTCTCCCTTGTGTCACTTTCCTGTTATGTCATCATCTTGCTGCGTGGCTCACTGGGCCTGGTGGCCCACGCTCCTTCTATATTTTTCTTTTTTTTTAATTTTCACTGGGAGGTCCCAGGGGTCAAACCCAGGTTCCTCCATATGGGAGACAGACACCCAACCACCCGAGCCACATCCGTCCCCCTGCTATATCTCTTAAGGTTGACCAGAGATACCCAAAGTTACAGTCTTTTCCCATACAGGATGGTCATATAATAAATCAGCCTTAGTTTATCACCAGCATTCTAAAAACCAGACTTAGGGAGAAAAACTAGGTCTGGGGACACATGCATGGCTTCTAATATAGTGAATGTTTAGCCTACCCTGATTATCACAAAATCATCACAGCAAGAATTCGCAAGGCAATTTTTAAACTAGATCACCATGTTAGGAATCCAAACAAACAAACAAACAAAAAACAAAACAAAAAAAGCAGCTTTTATCTGTATTGGTTACTAAAGAGATACATGTTTAGAAAAATTAACTTGCAGTAAGATTACCCTTAAGAGAATCTGTAGGGAGTGGATGTGGCTCAAGCAGTTGGGTGCCCGCCTCCCACATGGGAAGTCCGGGGTTCGGTTCCCGGTGCATCCTAAAGAAGACAAGCAAGACAGTGAGCTGATGTGACAGGCTGGTGCAGCAAGCTGATGCAACAAGATGACACAATGATATGACACAATGAGGAAACACAACAAGAAGATACAACAAGAGACACAACAAACAGGAAGCAAATGTGGCTCAAGCGATTGGGCGCCTCTCTCCCACATGGGAGGTCCCGGATTCGGTCCCTGGTGCCTCCAAAAAGAGAATGAGCAGACACAGAGAGCACACAACGAACAGACACAGAGAGCAGACAGCGACCACAAACAACAAGGGGCGGGGGGAGAAATGAATAAATAAATCTTAAAAAAAAAGAGAGGGAGAATCTGCACATTATAGCCTACATACTACAAGCTCACAGCTGGGCAGTTCAATACTTGGGGAGTAACTGGAACAAAAGACAAAGCAATGTCCTTTGGCTGTGACGTTGGGCTAATCTAATCCCCTCTCTTTGCCTGGGTTGTCCCTCCAGACCCCCAGATGGAATAACAAATATGCCTCCTTGCCAGGGCTCTTGTGATAATCAGATGAGGTCATGGCTGTGAAGGCATTTTGCCAGCAAATTTGTTTTGTGCCATCTCAAAGTAGTATCATACAATTGAGGTTTTGTGGGAAATGTGTGTATATCCCAGGGGCTGGCAAACTTTCTGTAAAGGGCCAGAGAGTAAATATGTGAGGCTCTGTGGACCTTACAGAATCTTTGCAACCTAATCAACTCTGCCAAGCAGGGAAAGCAGCCAAGGCAATACGCAAATGAATGGGAGTGGCTGTCTTCCAATAAAACTTTATTTATAAAGACAGGCAGCCAGCCAGATTTGGCCTATGAGCTCTAGTTTGCCTCTCCCTGGTGTATAAGACTCACAAGAAAACCCACCAAAAATAAAAATGGACGTGTGCAAGGGTGATAAGATTCGTGGCACTCAAAAATACATACATTTTTCTTTAACATGCTAATGTGCTTTTCACAATGAGTGGAACTGGCATCTTGACCAAACCAAGCATATTCTAATAAGATTCCAAGGATTGTCATGGGATTTCTCCACACAGAAAATTTGTGGATCCTGGGAACAGCTTTCAATTCCCACTTCCGTGGCTTCAAATTCCATCTATGTAGGGGTCCTCTGGACCTTTCCCACATCATAGCCAGGGCTGTTTGTGTGGGAGAAGGGGCCAGCATGCCATTCCGGAACTGCTGTCTCAGAATAATGCAAGCTGGATTCTCGCTTTTGTTGGCTGTAGCTTGATGGTCTCGCAAAAAAGCATGCTTTCTATGAGTGGTTCTCAACCCAGGGCGATTTTGCCCCCTGGGGTCATTTGCAATGTCTGGAGACATTTTTTTGGTTGCTCGAATTGGGTTGGGAGATGCCACTGGCATCCTGTGGGACCAGGCCAAGGGCGCTGCCAAACAGCCTGCAGTGCACAGGAGAGTCTTCCACAACAAAGAATTTTCCAGTCAGAAGTGTCAGTGGTGTTGAGACAGAGAAACCCTGCTTTTTTTTTTTTTTAATTAAAGAAACTTTAGATTACATAAATGTTACATCAAAAATATAGGGGATTCCCACCCCGTCACCCTCCCACACTTTCCCACATTAACAACATCTTTCACTAGCGTGGTACATTTGTTACAAATGATGGACATATATTGAAGCATTGCCACTAACCATGGTCTATAGTTTACCTTATAGTTTGCACTGCACAATTTATAGGTTTTGACAAAATGTATAATGGCCTGTATCCGTCATTGCAATATCATGCAGAACAATTCCAATGTCTCAGAAATACCCCATGTTACACCTATTCCTCCCTCTCCCTTCCCTCAGAACCTCTGGTGACCATTGTCTTTATATCAATGTCACAATTTCTTCCATTACTAGAACACTAATAAATCTACTTTATACCATAGTTGTATTCCCCCCTTATTCTTCATTCTTCATTCTTGAGGATTTGGGGATGGTGATGCTTACTCTGCTTCCAATTGAGAGAGGGCTTAGATCCCATGGGGCAGATGAATGGAACTCTCTTGCTTGCAGTTGTAGATATTCTCTATTTGGGGGGGGATGGGGGGATGGGTGTAGTCCATCATCATCCTTTTGTTAGTTGCCGTGGGTGAGTCCAAAGAACTGGACAATAGGTGTATTGGCTGCAACTCTGCTGAGATTCGGGGCTCAACCGGCATATAACAGCCAAAAAAGAAACCTTGCTTTATATTGATGCCCTTGATGCTCACATCAAAAAGCCATTTGTTGACTTACATACCTTTCTGTGTCTCTCGTTATAAAGGAGTCGTATTTTCCCAGATGCCCTTGTTAAGTCACTGGGCCTGATGTGGAGCCAGCCTGTTCTACAATCAGCACCATCTGGAAAATACAGAGGGATAGAAGAGAGGGAGCTGGTATGTTTAATATTGATTCATTTTTTAATATTATGAACATAAATATGAATTCGATGGCATATTTTACCCCCAATTATTCCTGGCCTGGCTTAGGGCAAGAGTGGAAACTGCAGACACAACTGAAAATGATTTATTTGCAGGCATGTATGATAACAGTTTTTTTCCTTCTTTTTCCCCTTACTTTTACAAAAAAAAAATTAAATTTAATATTAGTAGTAAGGGATGAAGATAAGGAAGGGAAGAGTGTGTTTCAGAATTTTTGAAATGTAAAATCCAAAGATAATAATAATAAAATTATTGGCTAACATTTATTGAGCATGTCCTATGTTCCAAACACTGCACTGTATGAGGCACTTTGAATGTTGTCTCTTTAAGTCTCACAACACCCCAGGGAGGTCAACAACACCAATATTTGTAAAGTTTAATCACTTTCCCAACATCATACAGTCCCTCGGTAGTGAGAACAGGGAATAATTTAGACAGTCTGGCTCCAAACATTAACTCTTAACCCCATTGTTGTATATATCTGTCTCCGTATGTCCTTATCTCCATAGCATGAGCCTAAAAGTATTTTTTTTTTTATAGTCTCTCAAGGGCCCAGGACCAAGCCTCTGACTTCATCGATCGAATTGAATCAAAACCATATTGTGCCTCAACAGACGGTGAACTTCTCCTCGGCGACCACGCGGGGGCGCGCTGACGCTAGCCGTTGGGCGCACCGCGAAGGAGGCTCCCGGACCCCAAAACCAGAGCGAAACGCCGAGAAGAAAGGAAAGCGAACTTGACTAGGGCGGGGAGTGTATTTTCGCCTTACTCAGCCCATTACTGCATGTTTTCCGCAGTGCAAAGACAAATACCCCATCAGGGAGATTGCTATAACTACTTCGTTAACTCTCTTCTGTTGAAACCGAGTGAATTCAGTAATTGCGCCTTTAAATGACTTTGGAAATATTTACCCTGCAGGCATGACACTGGGTAGATCACAGATTTCTTTCCCTGCTGTCACTGCTAGCTGGAATGGACACCACACCGAGGGCTGGTCTTAAGTGCGAAGGGGTGGAGGGGGGAGTTGGTCTGCAGGCCTGCCTATTTCCTTCCAGAAAGCTCTTTCTCCTGTGTAAGCTTTCAGCTCACATGCCCTAAGGCTCCCTGGGGCCCGTTCCTCACTGTCAAAGAGACCACGTCCATCTCTGCAGTGACCACGTCTTTCAACCTTCCTAGGATGCTTGTGAGTGAAAGGGAGACCTATTATTAATTCCCCCAGGACAACAACCCTGAGCTGGGTGTATGGCTATCTCCTCTCTGTCTCCCTGTCCCAGCAAAAGCCCCTCAACACAGCTCCCCGGGTTTCATCCCATTTCTGGGGGTGTCACACACCCAGCAGGCTCACAGCTGAGCTCATTTCTCTGTCCTCTTAACAGGCTTCTCTACCCTTATTCCCCCACCTGGGCCAAACAAAGCAGGTTGATTTGCAGAATGTCCAGTTCCCTAAATGGCCGACTAGCTGAATGTCCAATTCACCAAAGGTTAGATCATGAAGAATTTACTTTTAAAAAAAAAATAATTTTACTGACATATAGTTCACAAACCTTATAGTTCACACATTTTTAAGTGTACAATTCAATGTTTTTTAGTATTTTTTTTTCTTGTTGTCTGCTTGTTTTTGCTTGTTGTTGTTTTGTGGGTTTTTTTTTGTTTGTTGTCTGCTTGTTTTCGTTAGGAGGCACAAGAAACTGAACCCAAGACCTCCTGTGTGGGAGGCAGGTGCTCAACTGCTTGTGCCACATCCACTACCAAGAATTTACTCTTGACTAGAAAGAGTTCTAATAAAGATATTCTTTTTTTTTCTTATTTTTTTGTTTAGTCTATATTTTTATTTTTATTCAAAATATTCTTTTTATGAATATGAATATACCACAGACATTCTCTGCCTATTTAAAACTGCAACTTTCATTTCTATTCCACTTTCCTTGCTTTATTTTCTCCAAAGCACTTACCATTATTCTACACATTATATGACTTTTTTAAAATGTCTATTGTCTATTTGTTCACGGCTCTATAACTAGCACACAGAATGACTTTCTAAGTTGCCCTCAGTCTGTCCCTTCTCCATCCCAGTGGGCTCAGCTTCGGTGTAGATTTCACAATACACCCCATAGACATTGCGTATTTCCCAGTCTAATCTGCTGGCAAGAATCAACCTAGGAATTCCACTTATAGGAAATAACTAGAAAATGCAAACTCATAGACAAAAAGTAGAGTACAGGTTACCAGGGGTGCGGGGTGAGGAGAGGAATGGAGAGTTAATGCATAACGGGTGTAGGTTTCTGTTTGGGGTGATGAGAAAGTTCTGGTAATGGGTGGTGGTGCAGGTAGCACAGCATTGTGAATGCAATTAATCCTCCTGAATGGTGTGCTTAGGAGGGCTTAAGATAGGAAAGTGTATGTTGTATATATTTTTCCACAATTAAAAAACAAATAGCAACTAAAGAGAAAACGACAATTAGATGACCCTGTATGGGATCTCATAATGGAGAAAAGGCTCAAAGGGACACACGAAAACTTTGGAATATAGAGTGTTAGCTTCATGTCAATGTTAAATTTCTTGAAGTTGGTGACTGTACTTAAGGTAGTTACATACATTAATATCCTTGTTCCTAGGAAATATACACGGATGTGTTATTGTTCAAGGAGCATGACATGACGTACACAACCTACTCTGAGACTTTCGAAAAACAGATGAATGGACAGGTGGACGGATTGATGGATGGGTGAGTGCGTTGATGGATGAACAGATAAATGGTTGGAGTGATATGGGCAAATGTGGCGAAATGTTAAAATTGGTGGATCTGGGTATCAGGGTGGGGGGTTATATTGGAATTCTCTATATGGGTTTTGTACTATTTCTGCAACTATCCTCTAGGTCTGAAATTATTTCAAAATTTAAAATTAAAAAAAAAAAAAAAAAGGAATTAAGGAATTAGACTAGAGGCCTTATTCAAACACAAGTTCTCAAGCTGTCCTTGGATATTCTGATTCTGTAGCGCTGGGGAAAGCCTGGGGGCTCTACTTAAACAAGCATCCCTGGACTGCTCAATCTGGCAAGTGTGAAAAACCTCAGCCCTGGACTGCTTCCAGGTCCATCCTCTCGAACCCCCTGACCCTGCAACCTCCCCCGAGAGTGCCTCACCATTCAGCCCTGACCCTCCAACCCCACGGCCTCCAGGCCTGCTCTCTAGGCCTTCCTCCACTCAAGATGCCAAAGCAATCCTTTTAAAGCAGGAATCTATCCCTATCACTTCCCTATGTAAACCCTTCAGTGGGTTCTCCTTGGCTAAACCATTGTGAGATTAACGGGTTACAGGTACAGCTGGTCAACAGATGACGTGACTTAAATCTCAGTAAACTGTGGATTAATAATAGTTACTCATAGGAGCATGTATTAGTCAGCCAAAGGGGTGCTGATGCAAAGTACCAGAAATCTGTTGGCTTTTATAAAGGGCATTTCTTTTGGGGCTCAGCTGCTCTGGTCTCTTCACAAGGTCAGCTGTAAACTATCAGGCTCATCTCTCTTCCCGGTGCCGCAGGAGCCTCTGTGTCTCTTCTCTGTGTATCTACCTCTCTGTGTCTCTATGTCCGTGTAAGAGTCTGTTTTATCAGCCTACCAAAGGGGTGGGGACTCAACCCTGCATGGCCTAATGACATAGCTGAATCTAAGCCCTAATGTTAACACAATTTAATCAAAGGCATCTCAGCTGAATCTAATATAATCAAAGGGTACCATGCCCAGAGGCAATATATCCTTTTTTTTCCTTTTTTAAACACTGTGCAACCCGCTTCAGTGCCGAGGCCTATGGACAAGGCCAGCAGTGGTTTGGGGCTACAGTTTGCTCTGGCATGGGACACTATGAGAGATCCAGGGGGATTGCCCTGCCATAAATCCAAACCCATGCATTCACTGCAGCACTCGACATTTTGAGCCGGTTAATTCCTGATGCCAGGGAGCTGTATCGTGCATTGTGAGATATTTAACACCATCCCTGGGCTCTATATACTAGATGCCGGTAGTACCCCACACATCAGTTGTGACAACCACAGTTGTCTCTAGACATTGCCAAATGTTCCCTGGAGACAAAATCAGCCCCTCACCTCCCTGTTGAGGACCAGTGGATTATGATACAGATGAAATAAGAAAACTTATAGAAAGCACTTAGCCCAGTGCCTGGCACCTAGAAATTGATCTTCAAAAATATTCTGGGTTGACCTCTAACCTGCCACTCTAGTCTCCCCTCCTGCCCTTTTCTCATCTTCACCCTGAACTATCCAGGGTGCCTCCGAATACATCCACTCCTTCTCTATCTGAAATCGGGTTTACTCCTTTTGTAACATTTATGGCACCGTGTTATAGTTGTCTTTCATTTTCATTGCTTCCCTATCAAGACTGGGGGCAACTTGAGGGTAGAGGCTGTTTTTCCTTCCTAGGATCTAAAACACAGTTACAAATAATAATTGTTATTAGTATTACCCTAGCAATGATGATTTATTGAGTTCTTATTATGTGCCTATTCCTGTACTAAGTGTATTGCCTGCATCATCTTACTTAATCCTCATGACAATCCTATGATATTCATGCTATTTATTATTCCTATTTTCTAAATAGGGATACTGAGTCTCAGAGAGGCTGAGTAACTTGCCCAAAGTCACACAGCTAGTAAGTGGCAGAGCTGGGACTTAGGCCAGGTCTTTCTGGCTCCAGAGCCCATGCTCTAAACCAGAGGTCAGCAAACATTTTCTGTAAAGGGCCATATTGTAAATATTTTTGGCTTTTCAGGCCATACAGTCTATTGCACCTGCCTCAGCTATGCAGTAGTAGTGCAAAAGCAAATATAACAGTATGTAAATGTGTGAGCATGGATGGTGCCAATAAAGCTTCGTTTAGAAACTGAAGTTTTAATTTCCTATCATGTCCGTGTGTCCTGAAATATTCTTCTTCTTTTTTTAATATTTTCTTCCAACCATTTAGAAAGGTAAATACTATTCTTAGCCCATGGACCATACAAAAACAGGTGTTGGGCCAGATTTATAGTTTGCCGACCCCAACTTCAAACCAATGCCCTCTGTTTCCAGAAGGAAATGACTGGATGCCAAGAAGACCCTAAACACTGGAAATCCAGGCTCCTGCTTCAGCGGTACCAGAGGGAAGGTGCTGTCTCAGTACTGCCTTTGGTCCTTTTTGAGGGCAGCAGTGGTTATAAACCATGGAGAGTGTTGGCACGTATCACATGGAGGTGGGTACATAACGGTTACATAATGCAAATCCAGAGAAGTCCAAACACCCTTTACCCCTTGATGCTGGAAAGGCTTCCCAACAGCACTCGGCAAGAAGGTTATAGAAAACCTCTCCCACCCCCACCACGGAGGGCATTGGAGACATTCAGCCACAGGCATTTCTGAGTGGTTCCCCTTCCAGTGCCCATATGCATTTGTGCAAATCACGAAGAGAACCAGAAATTGCAGGACCAAGAGAAAGTTCTGTTGAGGGAGCTCTGGATGTTTGTGGCAGAAAGATTCCTTACTTGGGAAAACAAATGAAATAAAATAAAAGAAAGCTTTGCTTGAGACACTGAACCTTGGGGAAAGTTGCAGGCAAAGAAGTCTTGATGATTATTTCCAGATCCTAACATAAAAAAGTCAAGAGGCCAAAAGGGTTAGATGGTGGGGCACCAATAAAATGAAAATAAAACAATAACAACAGTGACTGCAGTGACATTTATGAAGTGCTCATTCTGTGTCAGGTCCCTGTCTGATATGATCTCACTTAATCCTTGGAGGTGTGTCCCGTTTCACACCTGCTGAAACTGAGAAACTGAGGTTTAACATTGTTAAGTAAATTGTCCAAGGTCGTTAATAAGAGGTGGAGCTGAGATTTTAAACCTCCTGAGAGGACTCCAACAAGGGTCCTTCCATCCTTATCTTCCACTCCCTTGGCAAGCTTGATCTTTTGTATTCGGGCACTTCTAGTCCACCTAAAAAACCCAACTCATTCTTCAAGGTCACCTCTTTGCTTTGGCTTTGCCTGCCTTTCCTCCCTTCACCCCAGTGGAGTCTGCTTTCTCTGGGTTTCCAAAGGACCTTGTTTATCCCAGAACATCATCTGACACATTGCCTTGTAGCGCTCTCCTGATGTACCCCAGTTTGTAAGTAGCAAGAGGTCAGGCACTTTCCCCAAACCATTTGTTACCTCAACTCTTAGCACATGGCCAAGCATCTAAAACTTTGAAAAATAAGGTGCATTTGATTGAGTGGTTTTAAGAAAATAAGGTTTGCCCTGCATATTTTATTGATAAAAAATCACATATGTTGAACTACTACCCAGAAATATAAATGAGCAAACTATGGATACTTGCAACAAATTGAATAACTCTCTGAGGAATTATGCTAGGTTAAAAAAGCCAATCCCAAGGCTCACATACTGTAGGATTCCATTTATATCCCATTCCTTGAATGATAAAATTATAGAAACGGAGACCAGATTAGTGGTTACCAGGGGTTGAGATGAAGGGGTGGGGAGAGGTGGGTGTGAGTATAAAAGAGCAATGTGAGAGGTCCTTGTGCGATGGAAGTGTTCTAGAAATTGACTGTACCAATGCCAATATCCCACATGTGACTTTGTAGGATAGTTTTGCAAGACATTATCATTGGAGGAAACTGGAGAAAGGATGCAAGGAGTATTTCTGTATTATCTGTTACAACTGACTGTGAATCTAAAATTATCTCAAAACAGAAAGTTCAATTATAAAGTCATATAGTGATGATATCAACAAAAATGGCAAAGTAGGGAATTCCAAAAAGCAGCCCCTTCAGAAAAGCAGCAATTAAAGTGGCCAAAACCCTACTTGCCATCTCAAAGGCAGCCTGAAAGTCAACAGCCCACATTCCCTGTGCAGGTTTCTAGTAGGGAGCAGAACAAACCTTTTACTCAAAGAATTGTGGTTGTTTGTTTTGACCAGTATGGTGACTCCCTAAAATACCAGCTCAAAGGGCTTGCCTTTATTTTTGCCTAACATGGAATTATCTCAGGGCTGAGACAGCTACCTAGAGGATCATTTGCCCAGAAAAAAATGTTAGCTGCTGCCAGCTGAAGCAAGGGATAACAGTTGGGGCAAACAATATACTAACCAAAATGCTTGAGAGGAAAGTCTGAGAATGAGATCCTTTGGGGAATAAGGGCTTTGAAAAGCTCACACATATTTATGGGAATCAAGAAGGCTATGCACCTGCCCAAGGCAGGATGCATGCTCAGAAAAGACCTAAGAAGATTGAGAACTCTCACCTCTAGTTGACCTTCAGCTTCTGTGCAGGCAGTGAGGACTAAGGTAGAAATGTAAACTTCCTGGCTGAATAGTGAAGATATGTCCATCACACACAGAATCCATCTGTAAAGATGGGGGATTTTTTTTCTTTTTGGTACTAGGTGTTTAAGGAACTCTCTTTTGAGTCAATAGCTGATCAATAAATTAACAGAAGAAAGATATCAGTAGCCACACACAGCAACGAATAGAGACACTATAAAATTAGTTCAGGAAAGCCATTAAACAAATAAACACCTACTAA
>JAKSZT010000298.1:0-17876 GCA_026826555.1 Tolypeutes matacus | reverse complement strand
GCAGAATTAAATGAAAAGTCCCTAGCTAGAAAGAAAGATTTCTTTGAATCCTGTCTTTAATTGAACTTTCATAAAAAACCTGTCCCAAATCAATGACAAAATGCTGAATCCAGATTTTTTGTATGTGTAATGTAAATAAAAGTATGTTACATGACATATACTGTTTTATATCCATCATATCCTTAGTATTATAATATTTGGTCCTTTAATAGTGAGTTTTGTTCACACTGGAATAAAATTTAAAGAAATTTAGAGTTCATTTATATTCATAGCCCTTGCAGTTTAGGCAAGACAATATTTTGTTTTCATTTTTATCTCATTAGATTTTCTGACAAACTGAATTGAAAATTATCCAGAAAATTTTCACACATTTAAATCAGTTAGAAGGATAAGGTTTCTCAGTAACAAAACCATCTTGAGAAAGAAAAATGAAGTTGCTTGACTTGTACTTCCCAATCTTAAAAATTATTACACAGCCATAGTAATGAAAACAGCATGGTACTGACATAAGGATAGACATACTGACCGCTGAAAGTGATTTGAGAATTCAGATGTCAACCCTCATATGGCGCCCAACGTGGGGCACTGCCGGCGGGATAGGATCACGCGCGGTCTTCCGGATCTGGTAAGCAAACAGAGGTCCCTTGTAAATTTCCCCTTTTCGGCCGCTACTGTTTCCTTTCTCCTGCTGCTAGAGAGCATATGTACCTTGTTATCTTCCTTTTGCTTCCTATCATTCTTCTCTTCGCCTTTCGTATCTTGCTCCACTGCTTCCCTAGCGCCTCTGAGACCCCGTTCCTGCTAACAATCTTCTCTCTCCTGCTGCTCATTCTCCTCCTTATCCTTGTTTCCTTCTTAGCCTCCGGACATGGGGGCCTCCTTTTCCAAGCACCAGGCACCACAGGTTCGGGCTCTGGCGCATCTTCTAGCTTCTAGTAAAGCCTCCTCTAAACAGCTCCAAACTTACTGAGACCTGCGGCTTCTGATTGTTTCAGCTTCCTTTTAATCCCTGGCTCCTCATGTCTAATCTTTGGGATCCTGATACCTATCGCTTGCTCATCGACAGAGTAACGTCTGCCCTGGAGCATGAGGGCAAGCGCTTCCCTCCTGGCCTCATCCCCACACTCATTACCATCCGCTCCTGTCTCCTCGGCGCTAAGCCTCTAGAAGTCTCCCTCTCGGAGCCCTCCTCTCCTGAGGAGGACTGTGAGAACTCTAACGCTCTAGTCTTCCAGCTTAACAACCTTTTGGAAGACTCCGATACTGCTTCCAAACCCCTAACAAAACCCACTAACAACCGCGCTCAAAATGGCGCACTTCCGCCTTCTTCACCGCCTGAAAAGCGGAATCTTCTATATCCAGAACTCCCCTCCTCCGCTGAGGGCAAAGTTATACTCCCCCCTAGCCCCGTCACCACACCACTTCCTGCCAAACCTCCTGACCCTCCTGCTCCCCCAATCGCTCTGTCGCACCCCCCGCCCCTTTCTCTCCCCAGCGGCCTTGGCACCTCTGCCCCGGCCACTCCCTATCCACAATATAAAATTCTCAAAAGCAGTGAATTCAGAGATATATATTTCTATTGACGTGTTGTAACTTGTGTTTGTCTGGTTGTTCAGTATCAGTGTATATTTTGATACCTCCGGATAGTAATATTAATCTAATAAATAAAAATTATTATAAGAGCTCTATTCAAATGGCCAAAAATTAAATAAGCGCTTATATTAATAAATATGGATATTAGTTTAAAATAATAAAAATAGTTATACTCAAACCATTATTCTAACAAGTTTGTTTAATGTTAATGGTAATTGCATGTTTTCAGAAGTTTGCTTAAATACAGTTTCTAAAAATCATTGTGGTAACTTAAGTAAAGAAAAGGTATATAGAAT
This sequence comes from Tolypeutes matacus, assembly GCA_026826555.1. Classification (NCBI taxonomy): domain Eukaryota; kingdom Metazoa; phylum Chordata; class Mammalia; order Cingulata; family Chlamyphoridae; genus Tolypeutes; species Tolypeutes matacus. The sequence goes on along the minus strand of JAKSZT010000298.1, from coordinate 15,987 downwards.
GTGCTTTTATTATTAAAAGAAAGTAATTTTATCATAAGATAAAATGACTAAGTTATTAAAACAGGGTTGGAGTTTTGTTCTTTCTCGGGGTTTCTCAAGTCATTGGTCTGTTTTGGTGGAAGTTTGCACAAAATTTTTCTCCTGGGTGATCAGTGTGCAGGAGGGAAGATGTTTTATCAAAGTAGCTTCTTGTGCTTTGGCCTTGACGTTTCCTTGGAGAGACAGGTTTTGTTACTTTTGGGGGAACATGATGTTTAAACCAGCTTTCTCAAAAAAGCTTTTTGTTTCACACTGTTACAAATGGTTTGGTTTGTTCCCTGAAAGGGGGTGGAATACTGAAAGTGGTTAAGTTCATGTGATAAAAGTTAAATAAAATATTTAAAAGTGTTGTACAATTAAAAGAAGTTCTCTAATTTTATAACAATTAAAGTTGTATAAATAAAAGGTTCACATAAATGCTTTAAAGGTGTATAAAATTGCTGAAAATTTAATAATGTTTCAGTATAATATTAAACAAAAGTATACTGTTATTAATCATAATTTTAATTATTTTAAAATATAATATGTTATAAAACTACCTCTCTGCCTAAAAATCAAAAGGCAGGTGCTTTAACTTAAGTTTGTCTGATTTACTCCACCTCTACTATATATAATAATAATAATAATAAATGGAAACTAAAATAGTAAGCGCATCAAAGATGTTTTGTTACAAATTAAAAAATAAATAAATAAATAAATAAATAAATAAATAAAGTGCATTTCAACTGGTGTTGTATTCCTCCCTGGAGGAGCTGGCCACTCTCCCAGGGACTGATGCATAAACCTTGAAATGTACTGCCCAGGGAGTGTTGTATTCCTTCCTGGGGAGGCTGGCCCCTTCCTCAGGAATTAGCAAAATACTCAGAAATTGGCATATTATTATTATTGACTTAAAAGATTGTTTTTACTATTCCTCTTAATCCAAATGATAAAGAAAAATTTGCGTTTACTATTCCTTCTATTAATCATTCAGCTCCTACTGAATGATATCAGTTCAAAGTTTTACCTTAGAGAATGATAACCAGTCCTACCTACATTATGTCAATCCTTTATTCACATTCCATTACAAATTTTACAAAAACAATTTCCTAAGGTTATGATTATTCATTATATGGATGATATTCTTTTTGCCACTAAGCAATCTTAAGAGCTGAAACAATCATTTCAGCTGGCTAAAGAAATTCTTCCTCAACATGGGTTGCAAATAGCAGAAGAAAAAATTCAAAAACAGGTTCCTTTTCAATATTTAGGTCATACTGTTAATAGAAATATTATAACTCCACAAAAGGTCCAGTTTCGAACTGATAATTTATATACTTTAAATAATTTTCAAAAATTACTGGGTGATATTAATTGGGTATGGCCTACTTTAGAAATTCCAACTTATGCTTTACCCTAACAAGAAATCCTGACTTAAATAGTCCTCGCATTTTAAGCCCAGAAGCAAAAGAAAAGTTAAATGGCTGGAAAAAGAGTGCAAAATAGCCAACTAACAAGAATAACTGTAAATCTTCCAATTTCTCTTTTAATATTTCCATCTTGCCATTCCCCTACTGGGATACTTTGACAAGAGGATGGCATAATAGAATGGATATTCCTACCTAACAAAGATACAAAAAAACTTCTGATTATCATAAACTTACACATACTAATGCTTCTGGCTTACGTCATAAATATCCCCACTTAACAGTAAAAGAAAGTAAGAGGATTGTTAGACAATGTACTACTTGTGGGCCCATAAATGCCCCCACTTTCTCTCCAGGAACTAATCCCCATGGAGAACATCCTAATGAAATTTGGCAAATGGATGTCACACATGTGCCTTCTTTTGGCCGCCTTCAGGATGTGCATGTGACGGTGGATACATATTTTTATTTTATTTGGGCAACTGCTCAAGCTGGTGAAAAGGCCTTACATGTACGTTCTCATTTATTACATTGTTTTGCTGTAATGGGCCTGCCAGCACAGCTAAAAACTGATAATGGGCCTGCCTATCTTAGTCAATCTTTCAAAAAATTTTGCAGTGACTGGAATATTCAACATGTTACAGGAATTTCATATAACCCCGAAGGACAAGCAATAGTAGAAAAAAAAAGTAATCACTTATTAAAATTAATGTTGTAAAAACAAAAAGGGGGAGATGGAGGAGAGTCTGCTGGGAACAGACTGTCTAGAGTATTGCTTACCTTAAATTTTCTTAATAGACAACAAATTTCTAATATCACAGCAGCAAAAAGACATTAGGATGTTAAAAAAAAAGGAATGAAAATGAAAAATATGGACAACCTGTATATTGGAAAAATGAAAGAACCAATAAATGGAAAAAAAGGAGAGGTAAACTTTTGGGGCCGAGGTTTTGCTCTTATCATTACAGAAACAGGAGAAGAGCAGTGGATCCTCTCTAGAAAAATCAAGCCTAGAGTTGAAGATGCTGCCAAGACTTAAACTATGGACATGGTGGTTTTACAATGAATTAATTATAGGTAAAGTATTAGGTCAAGGTAAGATACCACATCATAATTACACTTATTGGACATACATAACCAACTCACCTCTTCTATAGCTGTTAATTTGGAGTGCCTGCTACGCTCAATTTTACCGCTTCTACCCCAAACACAACCGTCAATAATCCACTTTGGCAAATACTTAATGCTACCTTTCTTGATCTGAACGCTTCCCACCCCAACCTCACTCTTTCCATTCATAACCCTACCGATCCTTCCTGGATCACGGGTCGAACTTGGGGAATCAGGCTGTATGTATCCGGCTCTGACCCTGGCACACTCCTGCTTATAAAAAAAGAATGGGCAGGGGTAAATCATGGCCCAATACCGGTTGGCCCCAACCCCGTCCTCTAGGCCTCCGGTTTCCTCTCCTCCACCCTCACCTTCTCACGCAACTCATACCAACTCATCTAGCACGACTCATGCTCCCTCCGTCACTCCCTTCATTCCACCTCAACCCCCCAACGTCCCCCCTTCGCTTGCCAACCCGTTTATATCTCTCCTCAATGCTTCTTTTACCCATTTAAATGCCTCCAATCCTAATCTCACCCAGGATTGCTGGCTGTGCCTCTCCTCCATTCTGCCCTACTATGAGGCGATTGCTATTAATGCCTCCTATAAGGATTCTTCGGAAGAGAGCCCTGCGTCTTGCAAATGGAATCACACTAAGGGCCTGACTATTCAGTCTGTCTCTCGCAGTGGGCTTTGCGTGGTTAAAATCAATGGCACTGTCACCTCCTCCATGCAGTCTCTCTGCAACTATACCTTATCTCCTAAATCACAACGATACGAAATGGCTCTGCTCCTCAACAGGTCTAACACCGTGCCTGAGCGTCGCCACCCTCAACACTAGTGGAGAAACCTGTGTGCTCGTTACCATTCTTCCCCGCATTTATTTCCACACTAACTATCAATTTCTTGCATTTTGCCAGCATCAATATACAAAAACGTGAGATCATCACCGCTATAACTCTTGCTTCACTCCTAGGTGTTGGTGGGATCGCCCTCGGAGCTACTGCTCTCGGCACACAACAAACCGCTCTTTCCTCCTTGCGTATGGCTGTGGATGAAAATATTGCCCGTATAAAAACTTCTATCTCTCATCTGGAAAAATCCTTAAACTCTCTGTCGGAAGTAGTCCTCCAAAATCGTAGAGGACTTAACCTCCTCTTCCTAAAACAGGGGGGGGCTGTGTGCCGCGTTAGGAGAAGAATGTTGCTTCTATGCCAACCACTCCGGCCTCATAAAAGACAATATGGCCCAGCTGAGGGAAGGCCTGGCTAAGCGCAAAAAGGAGTATGAAGCCCTTAGCAACAACACCTGGACCTCCTGGGGATTTGACAAACTCCTCCCTTACCTCCTCCCCTTCCTTGGCCCTTTAATACTCATTCTGCTCCTTCTCTCTCTAGGACCTACCCTCTTTAAAAAACTTTTACAGGCGATCCGCAACTCTCTCTTCGACAAGCCAATGACCGTCCGCTATCAGCGAGTCCAAACCCGTGAAGTCGACTATCTGCATCTCTCCAACAACAACCAATCCTCCAATCACCCAATCCATGCCGATCACTCACCCCTCTAGGCCCCTGCCCTGTCCCTCCTCCCTTTCCAAACAAACCTCTCCACCTATTACAATTTGGCCAAGATAGAGCTGAACTGGTGAGCCAATGACGGGCAACCTAGCCAGGCACAAAAGGAAGCCAACCTAAGACAGGGCACCAGCCGCTGTTGCTCTGCTGGGCTGTTGTCCTATGACGGGCAACTGAACCTTATACTAGCACCGCTGGACAACCTAAGACAGGAACCTAGCCGATTGTTGCCATGGCGCCTGGCTCAATCATTGCTGCTAGAGTCTCCAAAGACGGGTAAGATCCAGCCCCCTTTTTCTGCATGGTTCTGACCTAAGACAGGCACAGTCCCTACCGTTCATGCACAGCTGCTGCTGGGATAGCCCAAAGACGGGTAAGAGCTACTAGTGCCTCAGCCGGCTATGACCTAAGACAGGCCCAGCTCCCTATCTGTTGGCCTAAAAAAAGAAATAAGGGTGGAGATGCAGTATCTACAAACCGCAGGCCTTGCTGTGGCCTTGCCTGCGCAACTCAGCCCCCTCCCCCGTTCCTCTTTTCCCTCTCTCCCTCTTCCTTGTTCCTTCTCACCAATACAACCTTGCTTCGCCCCTTGCCGCCCCCAAATTCTGCCCCTTTTCCCTAGCAACCCCTGACCCTAACCACTGCCCAATGATAAGCCTCCACCATCGGCTGAGGGACTGCCCCCAGCCTGAAGAGGATATATGCACTGTACTTCCTCAATAAAGCTCTCTCTCTCTCTCTCTCTCTTTGCTTCTTCCCCCGCACTCAGAGGTCTCGAGTCTTTCTTTCACGCACGGTCCTTACCAGATACCCCCCACACCTGAGCCGTGGAGACCAGGGAGCCCCCAACCCGACGCCGCTCCCTGAGAACCTCCTCACCCTCGCCGTTCCCGGAGTGCGCACCGGACGGCCCATAACTAGCCAGTGTCGCCCCCCGGGCTGCAGCAGGGCTGATCACCCTCAGGCCCGGGAACAAAGCGGCAGGAGTGCCCAATCAGGGAACTCCACGTAGCAGGAGCGTCCAATCAGGAGGCTTCCTCATTCATCATATATACCCACAAGTTAACCTCAATAAACGAGACTTGATCAGAGCCCTGTCTTGTCTCCATTCTTTGTGTCTCTTGTCTCCATCATTCCCACTCCCTCTTTCAGGTTTCGGTTCGATTGATCCGCGGGCCGGGTCAGTAAGGGAATCCCAGATCCATCCCCCAGCATAGATGGACTTTTACTTTTCCTGTTCCTCCCACTTCACTAAATCAGTCATGTTTACACAGACTCCTGAGATGGGCCCTGTCAGGAAAGATGAGAAACATTTCTTTAGGGTAAAAGAGTGAGATGACAGATGGCTTAGATCTACACTCACAGACTAATCTCTTGGGGGTGCCAGAGAACTAACTCAAGGGTAAATTTCAAGCAATGTGTCTCACTTTATTAAGAAAGTGTAGGAAATGATTGGGGGACAGAGTCAAGCAAACACTATTCATCATTCTCCTTCCCAAATCTGGTAACTGTTGGTGAAGCCCTCATTTTTTTTTTTTTAATTTATTTTTATTGTGGGTAAAAATAAAAATTCTCAGAATACATACAAACATTTGCAAAATGATATATAAATATATATGCATATATGTGTATTTGTTTACAAAAATGTTATTTATATATATATATACATATATTTTAAGAGGTGCTTAGATTACCCAAATTATTACACGGAACCCAGTGGCATTCCCATGTTGCCCACCTCTCACACCTCCCACCACATCCCACGCAAACATCTCCCACAAGTGTGGCCCACCACCCTCAATGAACTTAACACATCCTGGAGCCTTATCACACAATAAATGAGGGAATCTGAATTCCTAGCCTGGAGAGGAGTGAAGCCCTCATTTTAGGATTGAACTGGAGAGCAGGACTGAGTCTCTGAAAGCCTCTGATCAGGTGCTAAACACTGAGGTCTGACCTCAGGGAGCAGAATCCTACCTAAGAGAGCACACACACCTCAAGGTCAGAGACTACACTCTCCATAGCACAGGACTACTTCCAGGACTATCAATAAAGGATCATCCACACACACATGCACACACACACACACACACCTTTATTTGAGATTTTCAAAGAAGGAATGATAGAAAAGGATTTTATCCTTTTTAAAAGAAAAGAATAACAAGAAAAGAACACAGACCCCATGATTTCAAGGTAGAAAGTCATATTATATATGGATACATTGGGGCTGCAGTTTGCCTAAGAAAGGAGTATGAGAACTGGGTCCAGACCCTCTTTCTTTCAGGGTCAAGGCAGAGTAAAGAGAAGCATGTCCTCACTTGACCCCATGCTCTCAGGATATCACTCTGACCCCCAACTCAGCCACCCCATGAATGCAACAGAATCACTCCCCTGAAATGCTCCACCACCCACTCTTCCCCTCCACAACCACATATGACTCTTAATCCTGCCTCCATCTGACTTGCCTCCATTTATATTGAACATTGGCTCAGAGAACTCATCTCCACAGTGTCCCAGTTGGTTGGCATCTCTTGTTTACTCTTTGGACTGGAGAACTCAGGGCTGCTCATTTCAGCCTTGTCTTCTAGGCAGTTTTCTGGCAAGAACTTGTCCTTTCCACCTTCTTACAATGTTCTCCCTAAAGGAATGTTCTTTTAGGGACATGCTTTCACAGGCCTTATCCTGGAGAAATCCTGAATCTTTTCATGTGGCATATAGAAATAGTTCCCATACCTTTTCCATGAGCACATAGTCTTTCTGGGACTCAGCCTACTGAAGTCAAAGTGAACAAAAGTACAGTGTTACTTTCTTAGCCTGCTTAAGGCAGACTTTGCTCTTGAAATCAAAACTTAGCCTATTGTTATGAGGTGCCTAAGGGTTGCCACCTGAAAAACCTCCTTGTTGCTCAAATGTGGCCTCTCTCTAAGCCAAACCCAGCATATGAACGCATTACTTTCCCCCAGCATGGGACATGACTCCCAGGGATAAGCCTCCCTGGCAATGAGGGATTACTACCAAGTGCCAACAGGCAATATGACTGGAAAAAGACCTTGAATAAAAGGGGGAAAATGTATAGACAAATGAGTTCATATGGCTAAGAGTCTTCAAAGAGGGTAAGGAGGTCATCCTAGAGATAACGCTTATGCACACCTCAGTAGGATCCCATAGAACACCAAAGTGGATATCACCCCAAACAGAGGGTCTCCTGAGGGCTCTGGAGACACTCAGGTCCTATATAAGGGGGAATAGCAGAAGAGATTGATGCCTATTCAGTAGGCTATATTTTGGAATCTGTGCTCCTGAGAGTGACAGAGTTGGACTCAAATAAGTACCCCCCTGCACATGGTCCATAAGTCCCTTCTATTCAAACCTATATGTGGTGCTGGAGTTTGTAGGTGTACTTCCAGAGACTGGAGACTTTGGCCTTCCCATGTGCCAGGTGTGCCTGGAATCTCAGTGGATCTGCAACTCTTACTCAACAGCTCAATGGACTCACCAAGACACCTGGCGTGGAGATGATGATGTGCAACAGCCATCCCAGGGAATAGAGAGAGTCTACAGCTGCAGGCAGGATAATCCCATCCATCTTATCCATGTGATATAAGCTCCCTCTCACTTGGAGATGGAGTGGACATCACCATCCCAGACTCCTCAAGATTGGGGGAAGTGCTATGGACTAGAGTGGACTTACCAGTATTCTGTTGAAGACATATTGTGGTTCAAGCAATGGAAGAAATTACAACACTGATATGGAGCCAGTGGCCACTGGACACTTTTGAGGCAAGGAGAGGGAAAAACAGTTGTAATACAGGGGCTTATTCGGGACTTGGAAATTATCCTGAGTGACATTACAATGACAGATATAGACTATTTAACATCAGCAGATAATATGCAGAACTGTGTGGGAGAGAGTGTGGTGTACAATGTGAACTATGTTCCATGCTTAGTGGCAAAGCCCCAGGAAGTGTATATCCATTGCAGGTGATGTGCCACACTAATGAAAGATGTTTATGTGGAAGGTTGTGGGAGGTTTGGGAGGTGGGGATCATGGGAATCCCCATAATTTTTGTGTAACATTTATGTAATCTAAGCATATTTTAAAATACTAAAAAAAAAAGACATACTGACTATCTTGTTAAAGGTCAATGCAGCTATTGACATGAATTAGAAGCCAATGTTCATTTAGCATTCTGAAAGCCAAGGGCCCTTAAGAATTATGTTAAATCTTCTCTGCCTCTGCTCTACAAATGAAACAACAAAGCCTGGAGGACAGCACATCTGTTTACAACATGGTTTACTGAATATTTGAAGCCCACAGTTGAGACCATCTGCTCAGAATAAAAGATTCCTTTTATTTTTGCCTTGGTCACCCAAGAGCACTTTTGGAGATGTACAATGAAATGAATATTGTTTTCATGCCTGCTAACGCATCATCCATTTTGCAGCCCATGGATCAACTCAAATTTCAAGTTTCATTATATAAGAAATAGTTTTCATAAGGCTATAGCTACTATAGATAGTTCTCTGATGAATCTGGGAAGAGTAAATAAAAAACTTTTTGGAAAGGATTCACTATTCTAGATGCCATTAAGAACATTCATGCTTCATGGGAAGAGGTCAAAATATCAACATGAAGAGGAATTTGGAAGAAGTTAATTCCAACTTTCATGGATGACTTTGAGGGATTCAAGACATAAGTGGAAGAATTAACTGCATATGTGGTAGAAATAGCAAGAGAAATATGATTAGAAGTAAAGCCTGAACATGTGACTGAATTGCTGTGATCTAATGATAAAATTTGAATAAATGAGGAGTTGCTTCTTATAGATGAGCAAAGAAAGTACTGTCTTGGGATGGAATCTACTCCTGGTGAAAACACTGTGAACATTGTTGAAATGACAACAAAGGATTTAGAATATTATATCATCTTAGTTGATAAAGCAGCAGCTTTGTGAGAGGAGTGACTCCAGTTTTGAAAGAAATTCTACTGTGGGTAAAATGCTATCAAACAGAGAAATTATTCATGAAAGGAAGAGTCGATTGATATGGTAAATTTTATTATTGTCTTATTTTAAGAAATTTCTACAGCCATCTCAGCTTTCAGTACCAACACCCCAATCAGTCAACAGCCATCAACATCCAGGCAAGAACCTCCACCAACAAAAAGATGACTCACTGAAGGCTTAGAAAATGATTAGCACTCTTTTAGCAAAAAAAAAAGTGTTTTTAATAAAGGTATTTGCATTGTCTTTAGACATAATGCTATTGCAATAGACTGCATTATAGTGTAAATATAACTTTTATATGCACTGGGAAACCAAAAAATTCGTATGATTCTCTTTATTGTGATATTTGCTTTATTGTGGTAGTTTGATCCAACACCACAATATTTCTGAAGTATGCCTATACAAATAAGAATACTGACTATCTTCATGAACATAGATGAGAACATTCTCAACAATATTTTAGTATATTGAATCCTAATATGTAGAAATATATAAATAAAATAAGTATAAATAAAGGATAATACATTTTGATTAAGTGTGGGTTATCCCAAATGCACACAATATATTTACCAGACTAAAAATAAGTACTTTATAATCTCTTCAAAAGATGCAGAAACAAAACAAAACAAAAATTTAAAAAACCTAAAATCATTCCTAACAATGATATCTTAGTGTTATGGGAATCTTCAAAAACACCTTCACCTATTTTTTTTATATAATAGTAAAAACTGAATATCTCCCCCCCTAAGATTAGGATAACTCACAGATATCTACTCTTCCCACATCAATTAAAAAGTTTACTGAAATTTCTAGCCATTGCAACAGGGAAAGGAAAAGAAATAAAAGGCATCCAGACAAGAAAGTTAGAATAAATCTCTTTATTTGCAGATGTCATGATTATCTGTGTAGAAATTCCTACAAAATATATTTAAAAATCTATAATTAATATAGGAGTTTAGCAAAATTTGAGGACAGAAGATCAATATCAAAATGTCAAATGTATTTCTGTATGATAGAAATGAGTAATTAGAAACTGAAATATTAAAAAATACCATTTATAATGCCAACAATTTATGAAATACATAAAGACACATTTGATAAAATATTTACCAGACTAAATCCCATGAGGTATTGCTAAATGATATTTTAAAAGATGACATAAATAAATTGCAATATATACTTTGTTCATTAATCATAGCACTTTATCTCTTCTCCCCAAATTGACATATAGATTCAACACAATTTCAATTAAAAAATCAGGTGGCTGTTTTGTAGAAATTTGATATTCTGTTTCTAAAATGCATATGAAACACCAAGATATATACAATGAACAAAAACAGTATTATAATAGAACAGATCTGGAGGAATAACACTATCTAATTTCAAGACTAATTATAAACTAATCAATACATTATAATATTGATTGGCATGGAGATAGACAAATAGATAAATGGAGTAGAACAAAATTCTAGAAATAGACCCAAACCTTCATGTGCAAATGTAAAAAAAAAAAAGGTAAGTGCAATGCCAATTCAGTTAAGAATGCTCTTTTTAAAAAAATGGTGCTGTTGCAATTTTATACCCATATGCAAAAAAAAAAAAAAGAACTCAATGCAATGGCTTAACAACATGATTTTACTGGCTCATGGTTTCAGAGGCTAGAAGGCTCTGGGAACAGTATCTTCTGGCTGGCAGGCAATCATTGGGGTTCCTTGGTTATTCCATTACATGGCAATGCACATGGCAGCATCTTTTGGGTTCCATTGACTTACAGCTTCTGGCTGTTCCCTGTGGTTTTCTCCTTTTGGATCCAATTTCCTTTGCTTATAAAGTCTTGAACCACCCTAGCCATTAAGTAAAACCTCATTCATTTTGGGCACACCATTGTCTAATGCATCCTAAAAGGTCCTACTTACAAATGGATTCACATCCAGAGGACCAGCAGGGTTTGGGACCTGAATATGCTTTTTGTAGGTGACATGATTGAATCCCTATCACTGTGCATTACATAAAAAAAATAACTTACAATGAATCATAAATTTAAAATGGGAATTTAAATTTTTAAAACTTGCTTAAAAATTTTAGGAGAAAATTTTTCTGATGCTAGGTTAGAAAACAAATTATTAAATACAAAACCTAAACCTTGAAGTATGAAAAAAAAAGATAAACTAGACTTCATCAGACTTTAGAACTTCTCTTCTTTGAATGGCACAGATAAGAGAATGAGAAGATAAGCCACAGACTAGGAGAAAATATTTGCAACTCACATATATAATAAATGACTTGTATCCCGAATATTTATAGAACTGTTAAACTGCAATAATAATATATCAAATGATTGTCACCAAAAAAGAGACTATTTCCAAAGAAGATATCTGAATATCAATAAGCATATGAAAAGTCATTAGGGAGATGCAAATTGAAACCATGAAGAGATATGTATTGTCTTCCATTAGAAAATCTAAAATTAAAAAGTCTGAATATAACAAACATTGATAAAAATGTAGAACATTTGGAAATCTCACACACTGCTGGTGTTCCCACCTGTAAAATAATGACCACTTTGAAAAACAGTTTAGCACTTTCTTAAAATGTTAAACCTACCAAATGACCCACCAATGTCACACTAGATAATAACCCAAGAGAATTGAAATCATATGTCCATGCAAAGAATCATATGAATATTCATAGCAGCTTTATTTGTAATAGATAAAAACTGGAAACAACCCAAATATCCCTCAACAGGTGAGTGGGTATACAAATTGTGGCATACCCCTACAATGGAATGTTACTTAGCAATAAAAAGCTATGGAATGGTGATATATACAATAACATGGATAAAGCTCAAAGGGAATATGCTGAGTGAAAGAAGGCAGATAAACATAAATGCTTCGAATCCCATTTATAGAAGTTTCAGAAAATATAACAAAGGCACTGTGGCAGAAAATAAATCATGTTTTCCTGGAGAATTAAGGATGGGGATTGTGGCTGGGAAAGGCAGAAGGAAGAAATACAGTAGAATGAGAACAATTTGTAGTGGTGACAAATATATCTAGTATCCTGATTCTTACTTGTATACATGTAAAGAATTTAAAATAATTTATTTAAAAATGTAAAGTTTATTTTATGCCAATTGTATTTCAGCAAAGTTGTTTAAAAAAGACTCATTTGAAAAATGGCAAAGGACATTAAGAGACACTTCAAAATATAGATTATCCAAATGAGCAGTTATCATATGAAAAACTGTTCCACTTCAATTACCAATAAATGGCGAAACACAGGCAAATGTAATCCATGTCCATAGAAGCCAGGATGAAAAGAAAAGGTTACTCTTCATGATGAAGATAAAGTCATTGGCAGGAGAAACAAGGCATCTGCTTGTGTGCTAGTAATATCCAATTAATTGAAGAGAATTTTGGTTAAGCTGGAGTGCTCCCTTTGATAATTTATGAAACAGTATCTTTAGAATTTGCCCACTTTATAGGTATGCTATTAAAAAAAAAAAGATTATTGAAAATCCATGAAGAAAAATTACTGAACTACCTGAGGAACTATTCACCTGACAATATTAATTCTTGCTTTTAGTTGTTTGAAGTGATCTTTTGCAATTTGGAGCTTAGAGAATATTGACCTCTGCCACATTCTTTGTTAAGAAAGAGTAGTAAGATGGGTCTTGTCTTAGTTAAATGTTTGTCAATAGATAATTATGACCTACCTGAAAAGTTCACTGTGTCTATTCCTTTCTTCAAAGTACAATACTACAATAATTGCTAAGAATGTCAAGATGAGATAAAAAAACAATTTAATACAGAGCCAGTCAAATAAAGCCGAATGTTCTTCATCCAAACTCTAGCTACATTTCTGTCTCTTGGATTTAATCGTAACATTGACTTGTATGTTCCATATGCCTTACTGTAGAACTGATTTTGATCAAAAATTTGGTTTTGATATGGTTCGTGGCTTGATCCACTCTTTCCCCTGAAATGATCCAAGACTCTGCTTCTGATTACATTATGTAATTTTAGCCCAGCAGGTTATTTGTTCAATAAGAGCTTTTGAATTCAATGAAAATTATGTTTTCACATTAAAAGTCATTATAATGGGAAAGTTATGTTGTTCATGGATATCCATGTGGATATATAGGATTGGTGACAATGTTATGTCACCATGGTTCCTTTTGTGAACAGATCAAAAGGATCTGCTCCTCCCTCCTCCATCCCTCCCGCTAGTTCCATGGATGGTCCAAAACATCCCCCTAACCTACCATCTTGTCAAGCTTGTACCACCCAACACAATAGTATCACTACACCACTGTCTTGTCCCTTCACTGCACAGCTACTCACTTCCACTTCATCATAGATAACACACATATGGACATTGGCTCCCAACCTGATTTACCCTATTTCCTGTAAACAAATCTTCCTGTTTCTAGCTCTCTGAGTCAGCTAGATTTGCGTAGTTCATATCAGAAAAGTCATGCAATATTTGTCCTTCAATGCCTGGCTTGCTTCACTCAATAAGGCCCTCAAGATTCATCCATGTTATCCCATGTGTTAGTACTGTATTCCTTTTTACAGCTGAGTAATATTCCATTGTATGCATATACCACATTTTGTTTATGCATTCATCTGTTAATGGGCATTTGGGTTGATTCCAACTTTTGATCATAGTGAATAATGCCACTATCAACATTGGTGTCCACATATTTGTTTGGATCCTTGCTTTCAATTCTTCTGGGTACATAACCAGCAGTGAAATTGCTGAATCATAGGTTAGATCTATAGTTAGTTTTTTGAGGAATAGCCAAGCTATCCTCCACAAGGACGGGACCATTCTACATTCCCACCAGCAGTGGATGAGAGTTCCCATTCCTCCACATTCTCCAACGCTTGTAGTCTCTATTTTTTTTAAGTGACCACTAGTCTAATGGGTGTAAGATGGTATCTCATTGTAGTTTTTATGGGTTTTTTTGTGTTTTTTTTTTTTTTTTGGTGTATTGTTTCTTTTTTTTCTTTATATATATCTATATATATTTTTTAAAAGATGCTTAGATTACATAAATGTTACACAAAAATTATGGGGATTTCCATGTTCCCCACCTTCCACACCTCCTACAACATCCCACATAAACATCTTTCATCAGTGTGGCATATCATCTGCAATGGATATACACATCCTGGGGCTCTGCCACCAAGCATGGACCATAGTTCACATTATAAAACACACTCTCTCCCACACAGTACTGCATGTTATATGCTGATGTAAAATGGCCTATATCTGTCATTGCAATGTCACTCAGGATAACTCCCAAGTCCTGAAAAAGCACCTGTATTACAACTGCTTTTCCCTTCCCTGCCCCAAAAGTGTCCAGTGGCCACTGGCTCACCCTCACTGTTGTAATTTCTTCCATTGCTTGAAATACATTATGTCTACAACAGAGTACCATTGAGTCCACTCTAGTCCATAGCTCTTCCCCCTGTCCTGAGGAGTTTGGGATGATGATGTCCACCCACCTCCAAGTGAGAGGTGGTTTATATTCCATGGTTATGATGTATGGGATTATCCTGCTTGCAGCTGCAGGCTCTCTCTATTCCCTGGGAATGAGATTCCTTGTCCATCGTTGTCTCCTCACCAGGTGACTTGGGTGAGTCCATTGAGCTATAGAGTAGGGGTTTCAACTCCACCAAGATTCCAGGCACAGCTGGCACATGGGTAGGCCAGAGGCTGCAGTCTCTGGAAGTACTCCTACAAACTCCAGCATCACATAGGTTTGAATAGAAGGGACTAATGGACCATGTGCAGGGGGTACTTATTTGAGTCCAACTTTGTCACTCTCAGAAGCACAGATTCCAAATAGAGCCCACTGATAAGGCATCAGTCTCTGGAGCCATCTGCCCTTATATAAGACCTGGGTGTCTCCAGAGCCCTCAGGAACCCCTCTGTGTAGGGTGATACCATTTTGGTGTTCTATGAGATCCTATTGAGATGTGCATAAGCGTTTCCTCTGGGATGATCTCCTGACACTCTTTGAAGTCTCTTAGCCACATGAGCTCATTTGTCTTTACCTTTTCCTCCTTTTATTCAAGGTCTTTTTCCAGTCGCATTGCAGGTAGGCAGTTGGTATTAATCCCTCATTGTCAGGGAGGCTTATACCGGGAGGTCATTTCCCACACTAGGGGGAATTAATGCATTCATATGCTGAGTTTGGCTTAGAGAGAGGCCACATTTGAGCAACAAGGAGGCTCTCAGGCGGCAACCCTTAAGCACCCCATAACAGTAGGCTAATTTTCAATTACAAGAGCAAAGACTTGTAAGGCTAACCATCAATAACAAGAACACATCAATGGACCCTACTCCTTTGCTAGACACTACCTCTGCACTTGGAGGACTGTTGCTGCTCCCTTGGAGAATGTGGCAGAGCTCTCCTGGCTGGGAATTCAGTATTCCCTCATTTATTGAGTGATTTTCTACTCACTGTGACCATGCCCCATCCCTTGATCATTTGAACAATTTTATATATCTTTCCTGTATATTCAGGTGAACTTCCGCCCATGAAACCCCCATCCCAGACACCCCCCACCAATTATCCTCTCCTGCCCCCTCTGTAACCCTTCTGTGATCCAAACCTTCCTTGAAGATGAAGCCCACATAATAGCCAAATAAAATTAATAGGAAAATGAAATAATAAAGATAAGTTTAAATATAAGAGATAAAATACATGGAAACATACAAAACACTAGAAATAAAATAAAATTAAAGGATTGGATTATTCAAAAAATGGGAAAAAACAAAAAAATTTTTTTTAAATTTTTTTCTCTCTTTTTAACATTTGTCCTTTTATCACTGCATTAT
>JAKSZT010000296.1:0-29221 GCA_026826555.1 Tolypeutes matacus | reverse complement strand
AGTGTTTGGGATGGGTGATACTAGAGAATTCATGTATTTACAAACAGAAATGTGTACCCAAAACTATGTGCCAATGCAGATAATTCTGACGAAGGAGGAATGGGGTTTGAGGCTAGAGAAGGAGTTTTGCTGTTTGTAAATACATGAATTCTCTAGTATCACCCATCCCAAACACTATCTCATTTGACAAAATTATTGGAGTGCAACTTAAGAATATAAATAAATTTTCTAAATTCTTAAAATACTTAAGAATAGAAGCATATCATCTAATTATGAAAGGTTGATTTCTAATTTAAAATAATAAGGAAAATTTGAAGGAAGTAGAAAGCAGGCCTCTGTAGTTCAGTGGCTGTTAAACTTGAATCCACATCAGAATCTTATATTCTCTGCCTACATCCTAAGACTGTACTATTGTCGATGTGAATATAGCTTCACTCACAAGACTTTTGTTATGTGGTTCTTTCTGTTTCTTAAAGTTCTATGATTCTTCAGAGTTTGTGAGGTGCAGCAGAAGCAGTGCTCAGAAAGATATTTATAACATTGAATGCATTCATTAGAAAAGAGGAAAGATCCAATATCAATCATCTAAGTGTACAATTTGGGAAGCACAACAATATCTCCTTTTTATTTGTTCTATCATTCACGGCTGTTCTTGCTTCAAATGAGTATCACATCCAGATTGCGGACTTCATAACTGGAAATGCAGAAGAGATAAAGCACTTGATTTTTAATGGGGACAAAACAATACCCCATAAGTCAACCCTGGATCTTCAGGCTTCTGAAGGATAAGAAAAGTTCTGCTTCAAAAGATGCACAAGAAATGTGGCCCAGAATAAAAGCCAAAATGGCAACCAAGGAAGTCCTGAATACTTTGTTTGAGACCATTTTTGTTCAACTTTTTTTTTTTCTATTTATTCAGATGAGATGCAGTATTTTATATTCCTTAAAATTTAGTGGGGAAATTCTAACACTTTAGCTTGCCTTTCCAAATCTGCACTTATTATTTGTTATTGACTTGCTATAAATGTATTTTAAAACATTTTATATCTTGTGTTAGTCAGCCATAGGAGTGCTGATGCAAAATACCAGAAATCTGTTGGTGTTTATAAAGGGTATTTATTTGGGGTAGAACCTTACAGTTACCAGGCCAAAAAGCATAAGTTTCTTCCTTCACCAAAGTCTGTTAACTCATCTTGGAGCAAGACAGCTTCAACATTTGCCATTGTTCAGGCTTCCTGGGTTCCTCTATTCCCAGGGCTGTGTTCCTCTCTAGGCTCTGCTCTTCGGTTTCCTCCACAATGTCACCTGTAAACTATGAGGCACTCTAAGCTTTGTCTCTTTCCAGAAGGCCAGCTGTGAACTGTCAAGTGAATGGCTTGTCTCTTTTTGCGGGGCTTTCTGTCCTTGCACATCAGAACTCCAACATGAAAAACTACTCCAGCTCTGTCCTTTTCCATGTTTTTGTATGTTTGGGACATCAGCCACCAATGGGTGGGACTCAATGCCCTACCAACTGTGCCCCAGTACATGCCCTTCCCTTAACTTAATCATGCCCTGTTTAACAGACCAGTTTACAAGCATAATCCAATATCTATTTTTGGAATTCATAATGATATCCAACTGCTACATATCCATTGACACATATTATGCTTTATATTATTTTGTGGTGTATCTTAACACTTTATTGAAGTCCTAGGCCACGGATAACATTATTACATTACTCATTCAATTGTCATTTAGATATATGAATTTAATTAACAGATATTGTTCTCCCATCCTTCCTGAATCTTGAATCTTCTGAGATTATTTTCTTTCTGCCTGAAGAATATTCTTTACATTTCTTTTAAAGTGAGTTGTTGCTAGCAAACTTTATTATTTTTCCTCATCTATAATAGAATTTATTCCTGAAGGATTGTGATAAATTAAATCTCAGTCACTCTATGATCTCCACTGCTTTTGAGAGCAATATTAGGGTGTAATTTCTCCATTCTGTTGTAAATGTCATCAGTTCTTTGGAGAAGAAATTTGGGGCTTTTGGTTTTACAGCCTTCTACCTCCTCACCCACCCGACAGGCAAAATCTGTGTGCTCTGCCTCTGGGGATGGGAATAATGGCACACCTCTCTGAGTTACACACCTGATTTTGGAGCTAAGATTTGGTGAATAAAGCACAGTATGTTGAATTCTTCTTGGACCCATTCTAGGGGCCAGTGCAATGGAGCTCAGCAACCCATTTTGCTCAATGATGGCCACACCCAAAATACAGCCACTGCTTCATGAGTTCACATTTCTCCCAGATTTAGGAGACCCCTCCTGATCCCTGTGCCCTGGATTAATGTCCTCGTTTGTGTCTTGTGTGGACCTCAGAATGTACATTCTTACTAACCAATTGCTGTTTCTGTAAGCCTTTTGTATGTACAATATTTTGGTTAGATTCAGGTAAGGAAACTTTTTATTAGATCCCTTTTTTAAGATTTCTTTAGTTTAGTTAAGGACTCATTAGATTTCAGGCCCCAGGATGGATCCTAATCATTGTGCTGAAGCCCTACATACATGGAACACACAGACAAACAGTGCTGCCACATATACCCTGTCATGTGGGAAAGGGTTCCAGGATCTCCTAGAACTGTGGAGAAGCACAGAATGCCTGAGAGGCTAAGGGAGATGCCAAAGGCTGGAATCATGGAGCAGCTTGAAGATGAATACATCCAGGCAAGAAGAGAAGGGAGATGTGTGAGCAATTGTGTCTGATGGCCCACAGCTGAGCTCAGGGAAAAAGTGAGTTTGGAGGAGAAGGCAGAGAGAGACAGGCAGGCCAAACATTTTATCTTGGCTGGAGTCCAGGAGCAATCGACCTATGTTAATATAGCATTTTTGATGGTGCCTTGATTTGGACATTTTCACAGCCTCAGAACTGTAAGCTTTAACCCTAATAAATTTCAATAGAAGCCAACCTGTTTCTGGTATTTTGAAATGGCAACACTTGGCAAACTCAAACAGCTGGGGATACAGTGTTGGAGAGGGGCCCTGTTCCCAAATGGCTGTGTGATGCTGCTGCTCAGGTAATTCACATGTAAACTCTGGATATCTTCAGAGTAGGTGGGAATCAGTACTGGAAAGATGCAGCGGGGGGAAGTCTCTTGGCCAGGAAAGCCTACAAGACAGGGAGTAAGGCAGGGGTGTCACATGGTTTGGGTCCAAGTCTAAAGTAACAGATGCCCCAATATGATGTACCTTCCAAAGACAGGGGTTGTCCAGGTGGGCAGGGGCTTATCAAATCATGGGTGCTGGGGTTTGGTATAGCAGAGCAGTCAGGGCACAAAGAGGAGACTTTCTGCTCCAGCTCCTTTTGCACTTTGCTTCTTCCCTTGTCCTCCAGATTTGACCCTCTGCAGAGGCTGCTCTTACTGTACCCATCCTGGATCTCAGGCACAGACTCAGGTCTCCTGATTCCAGTTCTACCTTCATCTTCCCCAATTTTGGGACAGCTAAAGAAAGTGCAATGGCAAGATGGAAACCTGTTGTTGTCAGGAAGGAAATGTCAAAAATCAAATTACATCATTGGCTACAGCAATAACATCACCAGAATCAGCAACATTAGACCAGTGACCCAAGTGAATACTACAGGAATCCCAGAAAGTCTTGGGACCTAGGGCAGGCAAGAAGAGAAGTGAGGTTGTGAGATAATGCCATGTTTGCAGAAAACCTCAGAGGGTGCAGATGCCAGATATTTCTCATAATAATTAAATATAAAATATTCAACGCATTTTGAACTGAGTTGAAAATGTTCCAGACATCTTCAATCCCAGGAGAGAATGGAGGGGATGAATGGGAAGAAACCGATGAACACCTTAAGAAGCTGGAATTTAACACGGGTTCATTGTAGTTCACCCAAGCCAGAGAGGGAGTGTCCTGTTTGGGAACCAACTCACAGAGCCCCAATGAAAACCATCATCATAGGTTCTTGATCTGCAAAGGAGAAAAGGGAGAAAGCCCTTCTCAACACTCACAGTCTCATTAGTGATGTGAGTCACTCTAGCGTGTCTTCACTGGTGAGAAAGCAGCAGTAAGTCCGTCTTCTACTTTGGTGCTTATAGCCTTCTAACCAGACACGTGTAGAGAGGAATGTGGCCTTCACATGTTCGCGTCCATGCTCCTCGTACTCCGTGCTCACTCTTGGTGTGGAGGTGTATACCTGTCCAGGCAGCTGGGGAGAGGGTCGAGGGGAGTGTGTACTTTTCCATTATAGGGTCTCTTTTAGCAAAGGGAGAGGGTTCCCCTCACCCCAGTAATGTTGCAGATACAAATCAATATATTCAAACCAACCACTTTGTTTGATTTCATTGTGTACTATTTTTGTAATTTCATTTAAATTATAACGAAATTATTTGTGCAAAGAGTATAAAATTTATTTATGTCTCTTATGACACACAGTCAAATGCCTTCTCTAACCTCAACCCCCATTTCTCCTTCTTCAGAACTATCTGCATTGACAGATTCATTCCGGTACACATTTCTGTTTGTTAATACATGCATTCTCTGGTTTCATTCATCCCACACCTTATCACATATGAGAAATATATTGGAGTACAGGTTAAGAATATAAATAAAATTTCTAACTTCTTAAACTAGTTGTGATTAGAAGTATATTGTCTAATTATGAAAGGATGATTTCTGATTTAAAATTACAAGGAAAATTGGAGTTAAGTAGAAAGAAGGCCACTGTACTTCAATGGATGTTAAAATTGATCCACATAAAAATTAGGTGAAGAAACTCAAAAAAATATCAATTGTTGGGGTGCCTTATAAGAAAATGCTAAAAAAATGGGAAACATTAGTTTTAAAATGGTAATTTTTTAAATGCTTACACAGAATGTAATGGATTGAAGAACCAGTGAAAACAACCAGAATAATTTGAAATAAGTGGAAAGCCATCTTTATATAAATTAAGAAAAATCTCAGTTTCTGATTCATCACTTAGTGGAAACAAATTGAACACACATGAGTGTGGAATAAGATGTGGGAGTAGCAGATCTCAGAACAAACTGCAAGTGCACTTTTCCAAGAGGAGAAAGACATCCTAAATTGCACAGTCACAGCCACAGCCAGTTCCTTAAAACATTGGCAACAAGTTGCACAGACTGGAGGTGGAGATACTTTGGAGATTCACATTCATTCCATTCACAAGGTTTCTCTCCAGTATGAATGTTGTAATGTTTAATGAGATACTGCCTCTGGCTGAAGGCTATTCCACATTCCTTCCATATATATGGTTTGCCTCCATTATAAATTTTCTCATGGTCATTGTGATTTGATTTGCTACTGAAGGCTTTCGTTCATTCCTTACATATATAGGGTTTCTCTCCAGTTTGTCTTCTCTGGTGTGTAATGAGGCTTGATACCTGAATTAAAGCTTTCCCACATCCATCACATTCATAGGGTTTCTCTCCAGTATGTATTCTCAGATGGTTAATGAGGTTTTCCTTCTGTTTGAAGGTTTTCCCACATTGATTGCATATATAGGGTTTTTCTCCAGAATGAATGCTCTGATGTCTAATGAACTGTTGCTTTTGGCAGAAGGCTTTTCTGCATTCTTTGCATTAATTTTTTTAAAAAATTATTTTTATTGTGGGTAAAAATCAAAATTCTCACAATACATACAAACATTTGCAAAATGATATATATAAATTGTCTATGCATATTTTCATGTTCTGTGAGATATGATTTTTACCTAAAGGCTTTTTCACATGCCTTATATGCATAAGGTTTCTTTGCAGTAGGAAATCTCTTGTATCTCAGATTTGACATTTGAATTAAAGCTTTCCCCACCTATATATGATTTCTTTTCAGTAAGAATTTCCTGATGAATAATGAGGTTTTATTCAGGTTGAAAGTTTTCCCACAAGTATTATATTTCTATGCTTGTTCCCCTGTATGATTTTTAAAATGAAGAGTTAAAATTAACTGTAAAGAGCAGACTACATTCAGGACACTCATATGGTTTCTCTATAGTTTGAATTTTCTATATTCCATTCGGTTTTGTTTCAGATGGAAGCTTTCACATGTTCATTACAATACTAACTAATGTATGAATATTTCATGCTCAATGAGATTTAATGCCTGGATGAAGGATTTCCAATATTCCTTTTATACATAGGGTTTTACTCCTGTATGTTTCTTTGATGTGACTCCAGCTTTCCCAAATTCATTAAATCCCAAATGGTTTCTCTGAAGGTTTAATTCTCAGGTATCTCTTGAGGTTGAATTTACAAGAAAACTTCACACTCATTACACTTAAAAGGGAGGACTATCATGTGGTGCAAACTGGTAAAACTCATTGCTTTCATTCTTTTCTCCTTACATAGAATCCCTCATGCTTAAGTAAGCATGATGCAAATTCCTTTGAAGTGAAGTTACATTCATAGAAGTGTTATATTGAGGAACAATTCTTGCAGTCAGAGAAAATATTTTCCCAACGTTCTTACATTCTCTGCCTTCATCTTAAGTCTGTAGTGTTGTGGAAGTGGATATAACTTCACTCACAAGCCTTTTGTAATGTGGTTGTCTATGCTTCTTAATGTCTTATGCTTCTTCATAGTTTGCGAGGTGTAGCAAAAGAGTGCTTAGAGGGAAATTTATAGCATTGAATGTTTTCATTAGAAGATAGGAAAGATCCAATATCAATCATCTAAGCATCCAATTTGGGAACTGCAACAATATCTCCTATTTATTTGATCTATCTTTCATGGTTCTTCTTGCTTCAAATGAGCATCCCATCTAGTTTGGTGACTTCATAACGAGGAAATTGGGAAGTGATACAGCACTTGATTTACCATGGGGACAAAACCCAGGACATAAATCTACCCTGGAAACTTCAGGCTTCTAAAGGATAAGAAAGGTGCACCTTCCAAAGGTGCATGAGTAAGATGACCCCAGAACATAGGCCAACATGGCAACCCAGGATATCCTGAACACTTTGTTTTGGACTGATTTTTTTTGTTCAATTATTTTTCTTCTATTTATTTGGATGAGATGTACTATTTAATATTCTTTGAAATTTACTGGGGAAATTATATCTCTTTTGCTTGCCTTTCCCAATCTGCACTTATTATTTATTATTGACTGGCCAAATAACTTATTTTAAAACATTTTATATCCTGCATTAGTCAGCCAAAGGTGTGCTTATGTAAAATACCAGAAATATCTGGGTCATGTTAAAAGGTATTTATTTGGGGTAGAAGCTTACAGTTACCATGCCATAAAGCATATGTTTATTTCTACCCCAAAATCTGTTACCCCATTTTGGAGCAAGACAGCTGCCAAAACTTGCCAAGTTTCAGGCTCCTTAGATTCCTCACTTCCCAGGGCTGCATTTCTCTCTGGGCTCAGCTCCTCTGTTTCCTCCACAAGGTCAGCTGTAGACTGTGAAGCTCTCTAAGCTTTGCCTCTCACCACAAGTTCATCTGTGAACTGTCAGTTGCATGCCTTTTCTCTTTTCCCTGGGGCCTCCTGTCTTTGTGCTTTAGATCTCCAACATAATAACTACTCCTGTTCTGTACTCTTCCATGTCTTTTTATGTTTGAGAATCCACCTGCAAATGCGGGGTTCAACACCCTACTGACTGTGGCACAGTCTATGCCCTTATCATAACTTAATCATGTCCAGATTAACAGACCAGTTTACAAGCATAATCCAATATCTATATTTGGAATTCATAATGATATAAAATTGCAATATATCCATTTACCCATCTTATGTTACGTAATATTTTATGGTGTATTTTAACACTTTATTGATGCCCTAGGCCACGGATATCATTATTACTTTATCCATTCAATACTCATTTAGATATATGTATTTAATTAACAGATATTGTTCTTCAATCCATCCTGAACCTTGAATATTCTGAGATTATTTTCTTTTTGCCTGAAAATATTATTTTAAGTTTCTTTTAAAGTGTGTTACTGCTAGCAAACTAATCAATTTATTTTTTGTTGTTGATCTGTTTATTTTTTTATATTTTTGAAACTTTATTTGTACATTTAATAATTGAAAATATAAACAATTAAAAACTAAAAAGAAAACACAGATGAATAAATATGTACATTTCTCAATTAACAGTAAAGGATGCATATAAATTTTTTCGTTTTGGATCAATCAAGATGGTACACAATATATTTGGTTCATAGTAATGCATTCATACACTATTTGTCCTTTTGTGTCAGGCTTGCTTCCCTCAACATAATGTCCTCCAGGTTCATCCATGTTGCAAAATGTTTTATGACTTCATTTCTTCTTACAGCTGCATAATATTCCATCATGTGTATAGACCACGATTTGTTTATCCATTCCTCTGTTGATGGACACCTGGGTTGTTTCCAACTTTTGGCGATGGTGAATTATGTTGCTATGAACATGAGTGTGCAGATGTCTGTTCGTGTCACTGCTCTCAGTTCTTCTGGGCATATACCCAGTAGTGGTATTGCAGGGTCACGTGGAAAGTCTACATTCAAATTCTTTGGGAACTGCCAAACAGTTCTCCAAAGTGGGTGTATCATTCTACATTCCCACCAACAGTGAAGAAGTGTTCCTATCTCTCCACATCCTCTCCAACACTTATAGTTCCCTGTCTTTTCAATAGTGGCCATTTTGATAGTTGTAAAATGATATCTCATTGTAGTTTTGATTTGTATTTCCCTAATTATGAGTAATATTGAACATTTCTTCATGTGTTTTTTTGCCATTTGTATTTCTTCTTTGGAGAAATGTCTATTCAAATCTTTTCCCCATTTTCTATTTGGGTCATTTGTGTTTTTATTATTGAGTTGTAACATCTCTTCATATATATCCTGGGAATTAAACCCTTATAAGATATGTGATTTCCCAAAATTTTTCCCATTGAGTTGGCTGACTTTTCACATTTCTGACAAAGTCCTGTGAGGTGCAAAAGTGTTTAATTCTGAGGAAGACCCATTTATCTATTTTTTCTTTTGTTAAACATTCTTTGGGTGTAAGGTCCAAGAAACCACTACCTATTACAAGGTCTTGAAGATGTTTCCCTATATTTTCTTTTAGTAGTTTTATGGTACTGGCACTTATATTTAGATCCTTGATCCATTTTGTGTTGATTCTTGTATAGGGGGAGAGATAGGGGTCCTCATTCATTCTTTTCAGTATAGATATCCAGTCCTCCCAACACCATTTGTTGAAAAGACTTTTTTCCCATTAATGTGGGCTTGGCAGTTTTGTGAAAAACCAGTTGACTGTATAGGTAAGGGTATATTTCTGGGTTCTCAATTCTATTCCACTGTTCCATGTGTCCATCTTTATGCCAGTACCATCCTGTTTTGACCATTGTCACTTTGTAATATGTTTCAGGGTCAGGCAGTGAAATTCCTCCCACATTGCCCTTCTTTTTGAGATTGCTTTTGGCTATTCGGGTGTACTTCACCTTCCAGATGAATTTGGTAATTGTCTTCTTTAATTCTGTAAAGTAAGCTATTGAGATTTTGATTGGTATTGCATGGAATCTGTAAATCAGTTTGGGCAAAATTTACATCTTCACGGTATCTATTCTTCCAATCCATGTACACGGAATGTCTTTCCATTTGTTTACGTCTTTTTTCATTTCTTACAGCACTGTTTTGTAGTTTTCTGCATATAGGTCCTCTACTTCTTCGGTTAAATTAACTCCTAGGTATTTGAGTCTTTTTGATGCTATTGAAATGGAATTTCCCTCCTGATTTCCTCCTCAGCTTGTTCAGTAGTAGTGTACAAAACATTACCAATTTTTGTGTGTTGATCTTGTATCCTGCCACTTCGCTGAATTCATTTATTAGTTCAAGTAGCTTTGTCGTGGATACTTCAGTATTTTCTAAGTACAAGACCATGTCATGCACAAAGAGTGAGAGTTTTACTTCCTCTTTTCCTATTTGGATTCCTTTAAATTTTTTTGTCTTTTCTAATGGCCCTAGCTAGAATTTCTAGCACTATGTTGAATAACAATGTTGACGATTGGCATTCTTGCCTTGTTCCCGATCTTAGAGGGAAAGCTTTCAACCTTTCCCCATTGAGTATGATGTTGGCTGTGGATTTTTTTGTATATGCCTTTTATCATATTGAGGAATTTTCCTTTTATTCCTATCTTTTGAGTATTTTTATCCAAAAAGGATATTGGATTTTGTCAAATGATTTTTCTGCATCTATTGAGATGGTCATGTGTTTCTTTTCCTTCAATTTGATAATGTGGTGTATTACATTGATTGATTTTCTTATGTCGAACCAACTTTGCATACCAGGAATAAAGCCCACATCTTCATGATGTGTAAGTCTTTTGATATGCTGTTGGATTCGATTTGCAAGTATTTTGCTGAGAATTTTTGCGTCTATGTTCATTAGAAACATTGGTCTGTAATTTTCTTTTCCTGTGGAATGTTTATATGGCTTTGGTATAGGGTGATATTGGCTTCATAAAACGTGTTGGATAATTTTCTCTCATCTTCAATTTTTTGGAAGTGCTTAACAAGATATGTGTTAATTCTTTTTGAAATGCTTGGTAGAATAAACCTGTGAAGCCATCTGGTCTTAAACTTTCCTTTGCTGGGAGATTTTTGATGATGGATTCAATCTCCTAAATTGTGATTTGTTTGTTAAGTTCTTGTATTTCTTGTAGCATCAGTGTAGGTAGTTATGTGTTTCTAGAAATTTGTCCACTTCATCTAGGTTTTCTGGTTTCTGGCACACAGTTTCTCATAATATCCTCTTCTGATTCTTTTTATTTCTGTGTGGTCATTAGTAATTTCCCCCCTTTCGTTTCTGATTGTGTTTATTTTCATCTTCTCTAATTTTTTCTTTGGTAGTTTAGCGAGGGGGTTGTCAATTTTATTGATCTTCCCAAAGAACGAGCTTTTGGTTTTGTTGATTTTCTCTATTGTTTTCTGTTCTCAATTTCATTTATTTCTTTTCTAATCTTTATTATTTATTTCCTTCTGCTTGCTTTAGGATTGGTTAGCTGTTCTTTTTCTAGTTTCTCTAGTTGTTCAATTATATCTTTGATTTTAGATCTTTCTTGGTTTTTAATAGAGCCATTTAGGGCTATAAATTTCCCTCTCAAGACTGCCTTCGCTGTGTCCCATAAGTTTTGATATGTTGTATTCTCCTTTTCATTTGTCACAACATATTTATTGATTTTACTTGTAATTTCTTGTTTGACCCACCGAATATTTAGGAATGTGTTGTTCCATCGCCACACATTTCCAAATTTCCTTTTTTTCCTGTCTGTTATTGATTTCTAGTTTCATTCCATTATGATCTGAGAAGGTGCTTTGTATAATTTCAATGTTTTTATATTTATTGAGAGCTGAATTGTGACCTAACATGTGTTCTATCCTGGAGAAAGATTCATGGGCACTTGAGAAGAATGTATAACCTGCTGAGTTTGGATGCAGTGTTCTGTATATATCTGTTAGGTTTAACTTGTTTATCGTATTGTTCAAGTTTTCTGTTTCCTTGTTGATCTTCTGTCTAGTTGTTCTATCTAATGATGTGAGACGGTTGTTGATGTATCTGACAATTATTCAGTTTTGCCAGAGTTTGGCTCATATATTTTGGGGCACTCTGGTTAGGTGCTTAGGTATTTATGACTGTTATAACTTCCTGGAGAATCATCCCTTTTATTAATGTATAATGGCCTTCCCTATCTCTTATCACTTTTTTGCATTTAAAGTCTGTTTTGTCTGATATTAGTATAGCTACCCCTGCTCTTTTGGTTTACTATTAGTGTGGAGTATCATTTTCCAACCTAGTACTTTCAATCGGTTTGTATCCCTGGGTCTGATGTGGGTTTATTGTAAGCAGCATATGGATGGCTCATGTTTTTTTATCCATTCTGTCAGTCTGTATCTTTTGATTGGGGAATTTAATCCATTCATATTCAATGATATTACTGAGCATGCACTATTTATTTCCTCCATTGTATTGTTTTGTTTTCATATGCCATCTTGTTTTTGTCTCTCTTTTTACTCTTTTGGTTATCCTTTCTGCTTTTCTTTTTTCTATACCCTCCTCCAACCTTCACTCTCCTGTCTTTTTCTTTCAGATTCTAAGTCTTCCTTTAATATTTCCTGTGAAGGTGGATTCTTTTTTGTAAACTCTCTTAGATTCTGTTTCTTTGTGAATATTTTATACTCACCTTCATATTTGAAGGACAGTTTTGCTGGATAAAGAAATTTCAGCTGGCAGTTTTTCTCTTTTAGTTTCCTTTTTGTATCATACAACTGTCTTCTCGCCTCCATGGTTTCTGAAGAGAAATCTGCATTAAGTCTTACTGGGCATCCTTTGTGCGTGATCGCTTGCTTCCCTCTTGCTGCTTTGAGAACTTTTTCTTTATCTTTTACATTGGGCATTCTGAATAGTATGTGCCTTGGCATGGGTCTATTTGGATTTATTCTCATTGGGGTATGGTATGCTTCTTTGTTATGTAAGTTTCTTTGCCTTGTGAGAGTTGGGAATTTTCAGCTATTATTTCCTCCAATACTCTTTCTGACCCCTTTCCTTTCTCTGCCCCTTCTGGAACTCCCATGACTCATTTGTTGTTGTGTTTCGTGTTGTCATTCAACTCTCTGAGCCCCTCCTCAATTTTTCCATTCTTTTTTCTCTCTGTTCTAGTCTCTCTTCAATTTTAGCTGATCTGTCTTCAGTATCACTTATTCTTTCTTCTATCATTTCGAGTCTGTGTTGTATGCCTATAATGTGTTTTTGACTACGTGTTGTGTCTTTCATTCCCATGAACTCCATTACTTTTCTGTTCAGGATTTCAAATTATTCTTTCATTCCCTCATTGTCATCTTCTTGTCATTTATCTATTTAACTATATATTCATTCATCTCAAAAATTTGATTTTGGAAATTTGTGCTCATCTCACTGATTAGTTCTCTCAAATTCTACAAGTCTTCTAGTACTTTGATGTATTTCTTTTCTTGAGCGATGTCTTCGATTTTCTTAGTATGGCTCATAATTTTTGCTGGTGTTTAGGCATCTGATTAGGTTGTATTTTACTTAGATGCTCTATCTCTTTCTCTTTAATAGGGTTTTAGTGGCAGGAGGCTGTGAGCTACCAAAACTCTTTAATTTTTGCTCATACTTGACTGTTAGGATTGTCTTGGTGGTTGCTCAAAACTGGGCACTGGAACCAGTTATTGGTTATAGTTTCTTTTCCTAGGGCCTTGGGCAGGGAGGCTATAGAGGCCAGGAAAATCCTCTCGTGCTTATTAATTTTCTTATTTGCACTTCCTTGGTCTGCCAGGATATGGTGCTCATTGGCAGCTCACAATTCAATGCCTGGTCAGAGTGTAATTTTTGTGAGACAGACCAGATCAATGTGGTAGAACTTACTGTCTGGGGGCTAAGAGCCTTGTAATTCAAACTTTATGACACAGTTCTCCAGTCTTCTCTGGTAGCCCCCTCCCTTTCCCAGCTAGGAAATATTTACTCTCCCCTCTGAATCCTCAACAATCAGTCCCTGTTAATAGCAGAGCAGATTGGGAGGTTTCTATATTTTAGCCCCTTGCAGGCTCCAAGGCAAACAATGGTGCAGCTGCTCCTGGCCTGGAAGGGCTCTCAGGACAGGATAGGCCAAACCTGTTAGTCAAAGCAGGGTCACCTCCAACCTTTCTCTCCCCTCTCCTGTGGAGTCATCAACCATTAGTCCAGGCTAGAAGAAAGGGAGGTGGTGAGGGTCGGATTTCTCCAGTCCTTCCTAAGGTCCCAGGGAAAACCGCCATGTGGAAGTGTCCATGGGGTTCCACAGGCCAAATTTGCAGGTCAGAACCTGAGTCAGCCTAAGGCTGTGTCCCTCTCTCTCTCTCCTTTCCGGGAGTGGTAGATCCCTGGAGCCCCCTTTGTCTGTAGTCACAGGCCCAGAGGCCCCAGAATTCTAAAGAGTGTCAGGGAGGGTGCGGGCAGCAGGAGCAGCTGTTGGTTCCAACTCATGGTTCTGGTTATGTCATTGTGATTTCTCTATTTAGTCCCACTCTCCTCTGGGTGGTGTGCAGACTGCCCCTGCTGTTGTAAACCTTAGAAGATCTATTTTGGAGTGGTGTCACCCTGTTCTCTAGCTATGTTTCTGGAGTAGAGATTCCCATATTTTACTAGTCTGCCATCTTGCTGGAAGTCACAACATTATTTGATTTTACACATCTGTAACAGTATGTATTTCATTTCTTCCTGAAGGATTTTGATGAATTAAATCTCAGGTCCTCTACCATCTCGACTTCTTTTGAGAGCACCCTTAGGGTTGAAATT
This sequence comes from Tolypeutes matacus, assembly GCA_026826555.1. Taxonomy (NCBI): domain Eukaryota; kingdom Metazoa; phylum Chordata; class Mammalia; order Cingulata; family Chlamyphoridae; genus Tolypeutes; species Tolypeutes matacus. Next base: position 14,921 of record JAKSZT010000296.1, on the reverse strand, counting down.
CCCCATTCTGTTGTAATTTAATCAGTTCTTTGGAGAAGAAATTAGGGAGTTTCAGTTTTACAGCCTCTTCTTGCCCCACGAACACAGGCAAAATCTGTGTGCTCTGGATCTGGGAATGGGAATAATGGCACACTTCTCAAATTACACACCTGATTTCAGAGCTAAGATTTGGTGGAAAAAACACATTATATTGAATGCATCTTGGGAACATTCTAGGGTCCAGTGTATTGGTGGTCAGCACCCCATTTTGCTTAATGATGGCCATGCCCCAAGTACAGCCACTGCTTCATGACTTCCCATTTTTCCTGGACTTAGGAGACCACTCCTGATCCCTGTACCCTGGGTTAATGCCCTCATTTGAGTTAATGCCTTCGTTGAGTGTTCAAAAGTATGTTCTTACTGACCCATTTCTATGAGTTTACACTTTTGTATGTAGGACATTTTGGTTAGATTCAGATAAGGGACCTATTGATTAGGTCATTTTTCGTCAGATTGCTTTAGTTTCATTAAGGGCCTCTGATTAGATTTCAGGAACCAGGATGGACCACAATCATTGTTTTGAAGACTTACATAATAGAAACAGAAAGAGAAAGATTGCTGCCGTGTTTACCTTCCACGTGCTAGGGGGCTCCAGGATCTCCTACAGTTGTGGATAGACACAGAAACCTGAGTGGCTGAGGGAGAGGCCACAGGCTATTCTCATGGAGCAGCTTGAACCTGAAGATATCCAGACCAGAGGAGAAGGGAGAGGTGTGAGCAATTGTGTCTGATGGCCCACTGCTGAGCTCAGAGAGAAATTAAGTTTGGAAGGGAAGACTGAGGGAGTCAAGCAGGCCCAACATTTTGCCTTGGCAGGTGTCCAGGAGAAGCTGACCCTTGCTAAGACAGCATTTTTGATGATGCCTTGATTTGGACATTTTGACAACCTCAGAACTGTAAGCTTTAACCATAATAAATTCCAATAAAGGCCAACTTATTTCTATTATTTTGCATTGGCAGCACTTGGCAAACTCACACAGTTAGTGACACAGTGTTGGAGAGCTGACCTGTTCTTAAATGGCATTGTGATGCTGCTTCCCAGTGAAGTCACTTGTAAACTGTGGGTGTCTCCAGACTACGCAGCAATGAGTACCGGTACGACAGAGGATGAAGTGGTCTTAATCAGCAGGCATACAAGACAGTAATCAGGCAGGGGAGTCACATGGTTTGGGTACTGGTCTAAAGTCACCTATGCCTGAGTACAATATACCTGTGTCAGATAGTGATCGGTCAGGTGGACTGGGGCAGGTAAAAGCATGGGACCTGGGATCAGGTGCAGCACAGGAGTCAGGGCACAAACAGTTAACTTTCTCTTCCTGCTCCTTTTGCCCTTACCTCCTTCCCTTGGCCTCCAGGGTTAACCCTCTGAGGAAGCTGCTCTTACAGTACCCCTCCTGGTTCTCAGGCCCAGTCTTAGGAGTCCTGCTTCCAGTTGCACATTCACCTTCTCCAATCTTGGGGCAGATTAAATGGGCTATACCATGATGAAAACTGTTGGTGCCAGGAAGGAAATGTAAAAATTCATGTTACAGCATTGGGTAAAGCAATAACATCAAAAGAATAAGGAAGATTTGGCCAATGACTTTAATAAATACTAAGGGAATCCCAGAAATTCCTGGGACCTAGGGCAGGCAAGAATAGAAGTAAGGTTGTGAGATAGTGCCATGTTTGCAGAAAACCTCAGAGAGTGCAGATGTCAGATATTTCTCAGACTAATTAAATATAAAATTTTCTTCATATTTTGAACAGAGTTCAAAATGATGCAAACCTCTTCACTCCCAGAAGAAAAGGAGGTGTTGGATGGGAAGAAGCTGATGAACAGCTGAAGAAGCAGGAATACAACAAGTGTTCACTTCAATTCTCCAAGCCATAGAAGGACTGTTTTGTTTGGGAACCAAACTCTTAGAGCCCAGTGAAAACCATCATCATAGGTTGTGGATGCACAAAGGAGGACTGGGCGAAAGCCCTGCTCAGAACTCGCAGTAAGAGCAGCCTCCTCAGAGGGTCCAGTTTGGAGGCCAAGGGAAGGAGGGAAGGGCAAAAGGAGCAGGAGCAGGGAGACTCCTCTGTGTGCCCTGATTTCTCTGTTACACCAGGCCCCAGGACCCATGCTTTTATCTGTCCCTGCCCACCTGGCCAACCCCTGCCTGAGGAAGGTACATTATATTTGGGCATCGGTGTCTTTATACTTGTCCCCAAACCCTGTGAAACCGCTGCCTGACTCCAGGTCTTGCAGGCCTTCCTGGCCAAGAGCACTTCCCACTCCATCTTACCCATACTCATTCCTGCCTAGTCTGGAATACCCACAGTTTACAGGTAAAATCACTGAACTCAGCATCACACTGGTGATTGGGGACAGGGCATCTCTCTAAATCTGAGTCCTCGGCTGTTTCAGTTTCCCCAGTGTTGCCAATGCAAAATACAAGAAATAGGTTGGCTTTTATTGGAATTTATTAAGTTTAAAGGTTACAGGTCTGAGGCTGTGAAAATGTCCAACTCAAGTCATGGTCTAAAATCCTGTCTTAGCAAGGGTCAGCTGCTGCAGGAATACTGCCAAGGTAAAATGTTGTGCCTGCCTGTCTCTCTCTGCCTTCTCCCCCAAACTCACTTTCTCCCAGAGCTCAGCAGTGGGCCATCAGACACAATTGCTAACACTTCACCCTTCTCCTCTGGCTAGGATGTCTTCAGCTTAAATCTGCTCCATGATTACAACCTCTGGCCTCTCTCTCAGCATCTCAGGGTTTCTGTGTCTCTCCACAGCTCTAGGAGATCTTGGATACCCCTCCAACATGGCAGGGTAATTATGGCAGCACACTTCTCTGTGTGTTCCATGTATGTAGGACTTCAGCACAATGATTGGGGTCCAGCCTGGTGCCTGAAAACTCATCAGAAGCCCTTAACTAAACTAAAGCATTCTAACAAAATGTGCCCTAATTGAAATTTCCCTTATCTGAGTCTAACCAAAGTGTCCTACATACAAAAGGCTTACACACACAGCAATAGGTTAGTAAGAACACACTTCTCTGGGGTCCACACAAGACTCAACCGATGACATTAACCTAGGGTACAGGGATCAGGACGGGTCTCCAAATTCTGGGAGAAATGAGAACTGCTGAGCTGTGGCTGTACTTTTGGTGTGGCAATCATTGAGCAAAATGGGGTGCTGACCACCATTGCACTGGTCCCTAGAAAGGTCCCAAGAAGAACGAAATATACTGTGCTTTCTCCACCAAATCTTAGCTCCAAAACCAGGTGTGTAACTCAGAGGTGTGCAATCATTCCCATTCCCAGAGCCACAGCACAGAGATTTTCCAGTGGGGGGGGGGTGCAGGAAGCAGTATGTAAAACTGAAGGCCCCTAATTTCTTCCCTAAAGAACTGACTACATTTACAACAGAATGGAGAAGTTCAACCCTAAGGGTGCTCTCAAAATCAGTGGAGATCATAGATGGCCTGAGGTTTAATTCATCTCAATGTTTCAGGAAGAAGTGAAATAAATACATTTACAGATGATTAAAAACTAATAAAGTAGTCTAGAAGCAACTCACTTTAAAAGAAATGTAAAAGAATATTCTTCAGGCAGAAAAAAATATTCTCAGAAGAGTCAAGATTCAGGATGGATTGAAGAACAATATCTGTTAATTAAATTCATATACCTAAATGATTATTTAATGGATAAAGTAATAATGATATCCATGCCCTCGGACATCAATAAAGTGTTCAAATACACCCTAAAATAATATAGAGCATAAGATGGGTCACTGGATATGTAGAAGTTTGATATTGTTATGAATTCCAATAATGTTTATGGGATGATGCTTGTAAACTGGTCTGTTAATCTGGGCATGATTAAGTTATGATAAGGGCATTGAATGGGACACAGTCCGTAGGGCACTTGAGTCCCACCCATTAGTGGGTGGGATCTCAAACATAAAAAGACATGGGAATGGACAGAATTGGAGTAGTTTTTGATGTTGGAGTTCTGATGAGCAAGGACAGGAGGCCCCAGGGTAAAGAGACATGCCATTCACCTGACAGTTGACAGCTGGCCTTGTGGAGAGAGGCAAAGCTTAGAGAGCCTCATAGACTATAGCTGACCTTGAGGAAGGAACAGAGGAGCTGATCCCAGGGAGTAACCTAGCCCTGGGAAGAGAGGAACACAATAAACCTGAAACCTGGCAAATGTCAGCAGCTGTCTTGCTCCAAGACAGGGTAACAGACTGGTTAAGGAAGAAAGTTATGCTTTATGGCCAGGTTACTGGAAGCTTCTACCCCATGTAAATACCCTTTATGAAGACCAAGAGATTTCTGGTATTTTGCATCAGCACCCCTTTGGCTGACTAAAACTGGATATAAAATGTTTTAAAACACATTATTTCACAAGTCAATAACAAATAATAAGTGTGGATTTGGGAAGCCAAGCACCTATTAAAATATATTTATATATATATATAAATAACATTTTTATAGGAAATACACATATATGCGCATATAATTATAGATCATTTTGCAAATGTTGGTATGTATTTTGAAAATTTTAATTTTTACCCACAATAAATAAAAAATACATTATTTCACAAGTCAATAACAAGTAATAAGTGTGTATTTGGGAAGCCAAGCAAAAGTGTTATAATTTCCCTGGTAAACTTTATACATTATTAAATAGTGCATCTCATCCACATAAATAGAAGGAAAAAAACTGAATAAAAATAGTCAATCCAAAAAAAATATATTTAGGATTTCATGACTTGCCATTTTGGCCTTTGAATCTTGAAGACCTTATGTTGAGTGAAGCAAGCCAGGCAATGAAGGATGAACAGTGTATGACCTCACTGATCTGAACTGAGGAAAGTGAGCAGTCTCTGAGAACCATTGTCTGAACGATAGGTTAACAAAGGAGAGTAAGAGAAGAGCAGGCTTTGAGCCATCACCCATATGGACATAATCTATGGTAAAGGGATAGAGTGTGGGAGATTACCTCTTTTTTTTTTATTATTTTTTATTTTTTATTTTTTTATTTTTTTATTTTTATTTATTTATTTATTTATTTATTTATTTTATTATGGGTAAAAATCAAAATTCTCACAATACATACAAACATTTCTAAAATGATATATAAATATATATGCATTTATGTGTATTTGCTTACAAAAATGTTATTTATATATATATATATACATATATTTTAAGAGGTGCTTAGATTACCTAAAATATTACACAGAACCCATTAGGATTCCCATGTTGCCCACCTCCCACACCTCCCACCACATCCCACACAAACATCTCCCACAGTGTGGCCCACCAACCTCAATGAACTTACACATCCTGCAGCCTTGCCATCAACCATAGACCACAGTTCACACTGTAGACCACACTCTCTCCCACTCAGTTCTGAGTGGTGTGTGGTGATTTAAAATGGCCTACATCCAGGAGATTACCTCTTATAATTGCTTTCAGGGCTTTCTTTGATTCTACTATGTCAGTAGGCTGTGATTCAGGTTGAGTCACCACCCCCTTGGTTCATCTGATATAAAATGGAAATTCACTTGAAATAGACACACAGGAGGGAGAGAGCTCTGTCATTTTTTATCCTGGCACCTTGAGGAGAGATGAGCCTTTTGCCTGATAATTTGCAGCTGACCTTGGGAAGAGAACAGCTGAGACTGATATAGAAGGCACAGAAATAAATGAGCCCTATGTCAGGAGAGAGAGGAAGCCCTCATAGAAAAGACCTATGCCAGCCTACAGCTGAGACTGGGAAAAAGTTCGACCCATGAAGCCTCAGAGGAAGAGGCTAAATCAAGCAGAGATTACCTGCCATATTGCTTCAACACGTGGCAGCTGACTTTGGTGGGAAATTACCTCTTATGGTCACTTGAGTTGGGCTTTCCACAGCCATGGGACTATAAGCTTTTATCTCAAATAAATACACTTTATAAATTCAACAGATTTCTAGTAGTTTGCATTAGCACCTCTTTGGCAGACTGATGCCTGGTCCTTACATGTCCGCCCAAGATCCTGTAGAATCAACATCTTCTCTCCAGTTCTAACCTCATGCCATCTCTCCACTTTTCTCACCAAGACCTCCCAACCCAACACCCACTCAACAGGGTTATCATCTTCCTGCTGCTTCACACCTGGTAAATTACATTTGGTGTCAAGGCCTTTACCTATCCACTCTGCTAAAGCATCAGTGCCCAGATGTTCTCCCTTGTTGCACTCAAGTGTTTGTCCAAATGTTACCACATCAAAAAAAAAACCTCATTGTATTATTGAGTGTTACCATTAATCACCCTGCCAAAAATAATTTCTAAAATCGTTCTCCATTACCTCACCCTGCCTATATTTTTATTAATTGTACTTATTAACACTCAATATTATAATACATAATTTGTTCGTTATTGTCTTTATTTGACACTAGAATATAATCTCTATGATGATAAATTCTTTGTTTCATGATTATGATTTCAAAATACTGGCTAGCACATAATTGGAAATGAATAAATTTTTGAGTGAATAAATGTATGAAAGAAGGGATCATTCAACATTTGAAGTTAATCTCTTTTTATATATATATATTTTAAAAGTTATTTAGATTACATAAATGTTACATAAAAAGATAGAGGATTCCCATATGCCCTGCTTCCTACAGCTCCCACACATTCCCACATTAACAACATCTTACATTAGTGTGGTACATTCATTACAATTGATGAAAACATTTTAGAGCATTGCCAGTAAGCATGGATTATGGTTTACATTGTAGTTTACACTCTTTCCTGCACAATTTTGTAGGTTATGGCAAGATACGTAATAGCCCTTATCTGTCATTGATGAGCCTCCCTGGCACCAAAGGATTATTACCAAGCACTGGCTGGTAATACAACTGGAAAAAGACCTTGAATTAAAGGAGGAAAAGATAAAGACAAATTATTGTTTATGACTAAAAGACATCACAGTGAGTCAGGAAGTCATCAGAGAGGTAACACTTATGCATGTCTCAGCAAGATCTCATAGAAGGCCTATGGTAGATCCTACCCCAAATAGTGGGGATCCTGAGGGCTCTGGACCTCAGGACCTATGGCCATGGCAGATAGCTCCAGAGTTTGGTGCCTTGCCAGTGGGCCTTACTTTGTAGTTTGTGCTCCTAAGTGTGACATAGTTGGCCTCAGTTGTGACTTCTCTACACACGCCACTTCTGTCCCTTCTATTTGAACCTATAGTTGGTGCTGGAATTGGTATGTGTACATCCAAGAGACTTGAATTTCTGGGCTGTCCATGTGCCAGCTGGGCCCTGAAATTCAACGGAGTTGCAATAACTACTTTCCAGTTCATTGGACTCACCCAGGATAACTAACAAAGAGATGATGATGGACAATGACCAGCCCAAGAAACTGAGAGAGTCTACAACTGCAAGCAAGAGAGTCCCATCCATCTGCCCCATGGGATCAAAGCCTTCTCTCAATTAGAGGTGGAGTGGGCAACACCATCCCAGAATCCTCAGGATTGAGGAACGAACTATGGATTTTAGTAGACTTACTGGTATTCTCCTATAGACTTATTGTGATTCCAGCAATGGAAGAAACTATATCATTTATGTGGAGGCAGTGGCCAATAGAGGTTTTGAGGGCAGGGAGAGGAAAATACAGGTGAAATACGGGGGTATTTTGGTGAATTGGGAATTTTCCTGAATGATATTTCAATGACAGATACGGGCCATAACATATCTTTTTGAAAGCAGTCATGTTACAAATACATGGTATACTCCATCACCAAATAAATATCTACTGTACCAAAGTTAATGTACAAAATAAACTTCATACTCACTCACTGTAAAATGTTAAAGTGAATAGTTTTAATGATCCTAAAATTGTGTGAGTACATTCTAAGAACACAAGCAATGGAATAAATAATAAAAATTAATATTTTAAACAAAATATTTTTCAAATTAGAGGGGCATAAAATATCAAAACTTAAAAATAACTAGAAATATTTCTTTACATTTGTTACCATTCTTAACATGTAATTTTAAAAAATCTATAAAAAAGTAAAAGTTCCCAAAAGAAAAATGTGTAAAAGATAAAAACATTTCATAAAATCAGTTATATATATATATATATACACACATGAAAAGTCATATAAATATACTGGTTATCCAGAAAGACAACATAAATAATGATGCACATAAAAAATTTTCAGATGGAAGAACAAGTTCAATGCTATTTCAGATGAAGTTTGACATTGTAGCACATTTTATGGAGGCTTTTGGAAATACAATTCATTGTTGCATACTAAGATACTTGAAAAGATTTTTATCCTTGCCATAAGTTATCTTTGGGAAAAATGCATCCAGAAAGTGATTTTTATATAAATATTTTTATTTAAGCATAATTTCTAATTTTGAGATTTAATCAAAATGTAAATATCATATAATGGAGAGGACTGTATTTAATTTGATATAATATTAAACTCAGTGGTCTGTTTACTTTAATCATTTCAAACACAGGGAATTTAATGTAGAAGAGTGTTTAAAACCTCAACAGAGGTTTTTAAAATATCTGAAAGAGAAAGCTAGAGAAGCAAGGGAAAGGAATGTTGTTATTCAAAGAGTGGTCACTTTGGGATCCCCACATGTCTCTCACTGCTGAGCTGATGTGGACACTACACCTCCTAGGCATTACTGGAACCCACCCATGCTGAAGGCAGTCTCCAAGATACCCCTTTTTGCATCACTGCAGCTCAATCTGCCTTTGGATTGCTAGGCCCTATATGTCATACATGTTCCCCTTTGAACAGAGCTGCAATGGCATTTGCCAAAGCCCATCACCAGAAGCAGGAAAAGCAGAACAAATTTTTTCTTCCACCTGCCCTCCAGTATCTTCCCAGTGGCTCCCACTCTCAGAGCTTTATAAGAAACTAGTTGGCAAAGAACTGAGAAAATAACTGACTGCAGGTTGAAACTTTTGTGCTTCAGCTGAGGCTGCAGCAGACAAGGGTAATCCTGACCCAGTAAAAACAACATTGTACAAAAACTATCATGAAAAACCATGATTTCAGATACATTTAACTCAGTTGGGAAAATGAATAAATGGATCCAAAATATACTAATAGATAAAAATTAGGGTAGATTTTCACTGCAATTTCCATGAGGGTGAGAAGCTGCTTCTATCCTGTTCCCACTTTTATCCCAAGAACTTGCAGTGGTATGTTGTAGGCACTAAATGATTATTTTTAGACAAGATATCAAAGAGTGTTCTTGTCTGGATGATTATATTATTGTTGGTTTAATACTTTTTGAATTCAAATTTTGATTTTTAAACTTTTCTAAAATTAATATATTAACATGGAATTAAAGCACAATGGGAATTAAATGAAAAACAAAACAATATAGATTATGAGTGATAGAAGAAAGATGATGTTCAATAACATAATGAAAAGTGACAGAGAAGAAGATGTGAAGTAGATAACTAAATTCTTGTCTTGGCCAGAGTCGTGATAAGGTGTGGTGAGTTCAACATGCTAATTGAACTCAGAAGTTCAGTTTCTTAGCTGTGAAGGATGATAAGAAAACAGTATCTTGCAAAAATTTTGAGAAGATTAAGTGAGGACACACACATAAATGTGTATGTTTATATGAATACAAATTTACATACCTGTATATGAAAATATTGATAAAGTGAAAAATACTGCATATGAATGAAAATATTTGTAGACAAGATATTACTGTCGATGTTGAGATTTGAGATTTTCAATATTGGTTAAGATTCCAATGGCATTGATTTTAACAATAAAAGGAGGTAAAGAAAGGTTTGAATTTACTGAGAGCCTCCTTGTTGTAAAATAAGGTCTCTCTCTAAGTTGAACTCAGCATGTAAATGCAATAACTTCCCCCAAGTGTGGAACATGACTCCCAGTGATAAGCCTCCCTGGCACTGAGGGATTACTACCAAGCACCAAGTAGCAATGCAGTTGGAAAAAGACCTCGACCAAAAGGAGGAATAGGTAAAGAAAAATGAGTTTATATGGCTAAAAGACTTCAAAGTGTGTCAGGAGGTCATTCCAGAAGTTACGCTATGCACATCTCAGCAGGATCTCATTGACTGCCAAACTAGATACTACCCCAAATATCTGGGCTCCTGAGGGCGCTGGAGACACCCAGGCACTGTGGTCAGGGCAGAGAGCTCATGAGTATGGTGCCTTGCCAGTGGGTCCTACTTTGGGATTTGTACTCCCCAGTGTGACAAAATTGGACTCAGTTGTGTTTTGGACTCAGTTCTGGCTCTTCTGTCCCTTCTATTTGAACCTATATTTCAATAGAACTATGTTGCTGGAATTGGTAGGTGTATGTCCAAGAGACTTGAATCTTTGGGCTGTCCATGTGCCTGCTGGGCTCTGAGCCTCAACAGATTTGCAGCATCTACTCTCCAGTTCTTTTGACTCACCCAGGACAACTAACAAGGAGATGATGATGGACAATAACCATACCAAGGAACCAAGAGCATCTACATCTACAACTGCAAGCAAGAGATTCCCATCCATTGGCCATATGAATGTCCACTGAAGCACCCTCTCAATTAGGGTTGGAGTGGGCACCACCATCCCAGAATCCTCAAGATTGGGGAATGAACTATGGATTAGTGTGGATTTACTGGTATAGACTTACTGTGATTCTAGCAGTGGAAAAACATATATCATTGATGTGGAGGTAGTGGCCAATGGAGGTTCTGAGGTCAGGGAGAGGGAAAACAGGTGTAATACAGGGGCATTTTTGGGACTTGGTAATTGTCCTGAATGGCATCACAATGACAGGTACCAGCCGTTATATATCTTGCCATAAACCTACAGAGAGTGTAAAGTACAATGCAAATTATAATCCATGCTTAGTGGCATGCTCAAAAATGTGTTCATCAATTGCAATGAATGTACCACACTAATGAAGGGTGTTGTTAATGTGGAAAATATGGGTGGTGTGAGGAGCAGGGCATATGGGAATCCCCTAACTTTTTATGTAACATTTATGTAATCTAAATATCTTTTAAAAATTAAAAAAAAAGAAAGGCTTGAAATGATAACCAGAAAAGTGCAATGGATATATCTGTTAACTATTTATCCATCTCAATTGCTTTCTACTTCAAAGGTCCAGAGGGAATGTATCAAATAAAACTTTTCTCTACTCTCCTATTGAGCAGAAAGTACAGATGATGTCACTTTCTTCCTTTTTCTTCTATACTTAACTGCAGCCACACTCCATTTGAGCATCTGGATGAGGCTCACAGCCTCATGTGGGTTATTGACAATATCTCCTCCAATTTTCACTTTTATTTATTTTTAAGGACAAAACCACTTAACTGCAATCACACTCCATTTGTTTATGCAGATGAGGCTCATAGCTTCATATAGGTTATTGACAATCATGCATTTTACTTGTGATCTATTTTTAAGTTGAATGTATTTTCTTCTTTGAAACTCTTTATATAACAATTATTCACTGTAACATATAAGGAAATGGGTTTTCAATTTCCAATTATTTATGGACAAATGAATATATAATCTTATATTTTTGAATGATGTGATTATTTTCCCAAGACTAAAATTTTCCAGAGCCAGAAATACTTATGCTATTTCAAGAAGAGTTATCTCTGATGGTTTAAAAAAAACACAGGAAACAAAAGTCTGGATAATATTGATGTTTACCTGAATGAATTGACATTGGGATCCTTAAGACCTAAATTGCAGACTACAGAGGTAAGAACCTGTTCTTGAAATAGCCAAGTCAGTGATACAGGTTCTGGACCCTACACCTGGATGAAATTTTAATCCTCCATAAGCTACTTGGGGGACATCAGTTTGAGCAACTGAGAACCTGGATTTTCTAATCTGCAAAAGGAGAACTAAAGTAAGACTTTTTAGGTAGTGTAATTGTAGTAAAAGTAATGGGAAAAGTTTGACATGTAACAAGCTCCAATTAAAGCTTTGGACTTGTAATTATTATACTATTACAGCACTATTGATGATCTCTAGTTAAGTACCCACTAAGCTGTTGACAGTAAACACAAGCAATTGAATTATGAAGAATAGTGATAAGGTAGGCCAGTTACTGGCTGTGGTCCAGACATGGTATTCTGTCATCTGTCTGGTGTCCAGGGTTGACTATTAAATAGGCTTGATGACAGTAGCCTCAAAACAAATGATGCAGAGATATCCCAGCACCAACCCACCTGCCTCCTGGTGTTCTTCCCTACATCCCATTTCTTCCTACATTTTGCAGAAGAGCTCTGAGGTCTCAATTAAAACCAGTCACTGCAGCTATCCTGCTTTCAATCACAGATATAGACTAGAGCAGCAGGTGTGTTTTGCAGTTTATTATACTGTTGAAATTGTGCTCCAAGTCCTGTTTCCATCTACAAATCAGGGTGATATTTGTTAGAAAGATTTTATTCAGTTTATGTATCATATCAGAGATAATGTGGATATATGTTTCATGACATTAAGTTCATTTTAAGTATTGTCTACTGCATTAGCACACCAGAACATAGGGCTGTTAATGAGCTGAATATCATAATTAGTCTTTAAAATTATTACAAGTACTGTAAAATATGTATTAGGAACTGTTCCAAATTCATCCTCAAATATCCCTGCATAATCACCACTTCCCCCAAAGAGGAGCTGCTATTGCCTTTCTGTTATTAAGGACTTTTATAATCAACAATTAATATTTGGGAAATCAATAAATTGCACAGAATGAATCTCCTTACAAAACATGGAAGATTATATTTATGATTCTATTCATAAATTCTATTTGATCTATTTCTTTTTCATATGTATTTTGTAGTCTATTTCAATTCTACTTTAAGCACATTTATATTTTTTCTTGGAACAGTACCACTGTGTCTTTAAATGTAATCAAGGTTACATTTATCTTTAAATTGTCTTTAGGGTCTGACATAGTGACAGACTGTAAGCAGTAACAGAGATCAGGAAAGCACTGAAATGGAACCAGAGATATCTCAGTGTTGTTCTTCTTCCCTCTCTGCATCCCAGTTTCCATGAAAAATTGTTTGTGGTGATTAATAAAGCAAACAGTGTTTGCAAAACAACTAAAATCCTGTTGAAAAACTCAATGACTCCCTAAATATTAGTTCCCTAATCACTGAGGTATGGAGAGAAGGTGGAAAAGTGTGGAGATGAAATTCAACTTAGAGAAGCATGTCCTAGACAGAAATGTGAGGGACTCTCCATTAAGCCTAACAAGGGATTATAAATTTAAAGAAAATGAATACATTTTATGGAACTATAAAAATGACCAATTCCAAATTCTTAAATCTATGAATAATATATTGAAATTGGAGAACTATCATAAGAGAATAAGAGTGAGAACCCACTCTTATATAAGATCTATACCGTAATTTGATTGGATATTAACTCACTACACTAAGAGTGTATGTGACTGCATATTTGTGATTACTAATGTTCTGAATATTTTCCCTGTTTTACCTCTTTAATCTTCACCACACATTAAGGTTAAGCCTAATAGTCCTGGTAGATATATCAGAAGAGGCGTCAAATGTTTAGTAAGGCTTTGCTCCAAATAAGTTTTCAGTTATTTCCTGAATGCTTTCTATATGGGATATACTTCTGAGTGTTTTAAAGGTCCCAAAAGCCTCCTCAAACCAGAGAGGTAAATTCAATTCAGACTCCCATTGAAAACACTTTAAAATTAGGAGTATGACATCTTATTTTTCAATCATTCTTTCCTTTTGTTTGCATAGATCCAGAATTCTATGAATTTCCAGTGCTGCTGAAATATGATACTATCATCAAGTACATACTGATGAATATAATAACATGAGGAAATACATGCTCCTGAACTTTTGCAATATCAGTATACCTTACCAATCATTAAAACTCACAGTTGTGAATTCAATCATTTTTAAACTAATTTGTTGAATTATATAGGTAATGTATAATCTTATAATAAATATGCCTGTGGAAATCTTGCTTATACTAGCACAAATGGATAGACACCCAAACATGCACACAAACACACAAACGCTCACAGGGCATGCATGCCAGTCATGCACATCCCCATGAAAATGATTCATGTGACCCCAATGTTGTCTTTTGTGCTCTTAGGTGAAACTTCATAGACAACACAACATGGCTGGCCAACCATACTGGAAGCTCAACTTTCAACTTGCTGGGACTCTTCATCAATCTAAACACCCAGGTATCCTTTATGTGTCATTTTTGTGATTTTCTTGATGGCCATGTCTGGAAATGCCATCCAGATCCTTCTCATACACTCTGATGTCCACCTCCACCCACCCATGTACTTTTTCATTAGCTAGTTTTCTATCATGGACTTGATGTACATTTCCGTCACTGTGCCCAAGATGCTCATGGGCCAGGTCATGGGTGACAGTAAGATCTCAATCCCTGAATGTGGGATCCAAATGTTCCTCTATGTGACACTTGGAGGCTCAGAATTTTTCCTTCTTGCTCCATGGCCTATGACTGGTATGTGGTCATCTGCCATCCTTTGCATTACCCTGTCCTCATGAACCACAGGGGTTGTGTCCTCCTGGCATGTTGGTTCTTGAGCTCATTAAATGGCTTTGTGCTCACTCCCATCATCATGTCCTTCACCTTCTTCAGATCCTGGGAGATCTACCACTTCTTCTGTGAGGTCCCTGACATAACGAAGCTCTCTTGCTCTGACACCTTACTTGTGGATACCCTTATGTACCTGTGCTGTGTCCTCATGCTCTTTATCCCTGTGACAGTCATTTCAAGCTCCTACTTTTTCATCCTGCTCACAATCCATAGGAAGAACTCAGCAGAAGGACGGAAGAAGGCTTTTGCCACTAGTTCCTCCCATATGAC
>JAKSZT010000295.1:0-13226 GCA_026826555.1 Tolypeutes matacus | reverse complement strand
ATAAAGGCTTCAGTCTCCATATTTTAGGTGTGATTCTTACTAAAGAGTACGCCCCGGCCGTTAATAAAGTTTCCATTAAATTTTTCTCCTGGGAATAGTTATTTATACGAAGTGTTCCACTTCACAGTGCACAGTGGTCAGCACACCATTTTGCTCAATGATTGCCAAACCCAAAGTACAGCCACTGCTTTATGAGTTCCCATTTCTTCCAGACTAAAGAGATCCGTCCTGATCCCTGTGCCATGGTTTAAAACCGTCCTTTGAGTCTTGTGTGGACACTGGAAAATTATGTTCTTACTAACCCATTGCTTGGTGTGTAAGCCTTTTCTATGTAGGACATTTTTGTTAGATTCAGATAAGGGACCCTTCAATTAGCTCACATTTTGTCAGAATACTTTAGTTTAGTTGAGGGCCTCAGATTAGATTTCAGGCACCAGGATGGACCCCAATCATTGTGCAGAAGTCCTACATACAAGGAACACACAAAGAAAGAGTGCTGCCATGTGGAAGAAGGCTCCAGGATCTCCTACAGCTATGGAGAGACACAGAAACCCTGAGAAGCTGAGGGAGAGGCCTGAGGCTGCAGTCATGGAGCAGCTTGAATCTGAAGACATCCAGGCCAGAAGATAAGGGAGACGTGTGAACAATTGTTTCTGATGGTGCAATGCTGAGCTCAGGGACAAAGTGAGTTTGAAGGAGAAGGCAGAGAGAGACAGGTAGGCTGAACATTTTAACTAGGGAGGAGTCCAACAGAAGCCAACCCTTGTTAAGACACCACTTCTGATGATGCCTTGATTTGGACATTTGCACAGCCTCAGATATGTAAGCTTTAACCCTAATAAATTCTAATAAAATCAAAGTATTTCTGGTATTTTGCATTGGCAGTGCTTGGCCGAGTCAAAGAGCTAGGGACACAGGATTGGAGAGCTGCCCTGTTTCCAAAGGCAGTGTTATCCTGCTGTCAAGTGAATCCACCTGTAAACTGTGGGTGTTTCCAGACTAAACAGGATTGAGTACTGGTAAGATGGAGGATGAAGTGCTCTTGGCCAGCAAGTTCTGCAAGACAGGGAGTCAGGCAGGGGTTTCACATTGTTTGGTGAAATGTATAAAGTCAAGGATATCCCACTATGATGTACCTGGCTCAGGAAGTGGTTGGGTGATGGGCACTGGCAGATAAAATCATGAGACCTGGAGTCTGGTATAGCAGAGGAGTCAGGGCACAGAGAAGAGACTTCCTACTCCTGCTCCTTTTTCCCTTCCCTCCTTCCCTTGGCATCCAACTTTGACCCTCTGAGGAGGCTGTTCTTACTGTACCACTTCTGGGTCTCAGGCACAGACTCAGGTGTCCTATTTCCAGTCCTACATTCAACTTCTCCAATCTTGGGGGAGCTAAAGAAACTGCAATGCCAAGATGAACCATGTTGGTGTCAGGATGGAAATGTCAAAATTCATATTACAGCATTGGCTACACCAATTACATCACCAGAATGAGCAACAATAAGCCAGTGACCTTAAAAAATAGTACAGAAATCCCAGAAGATCCTGGGACATATGGCTGACAAGAATTGAAGTGTGGTTGTGAGAAGGTGTAATGTTTGCAGAAAACCTCAGAGGGTGCCGATGCCAGACATTTCTCAAAATAAGTTAATATTAAATTTTCAACACATTTTTAACAGTGTTGAAAATGATGCAAACTTCTTCAATCCCAGAAGAGAACAGAGGGGTTGGATGGGAAGAAGCTGATGAACAACTGAAGAAAAAAACTGTAACATGTGTTCACTGCAGGTCCCTGAAGCCAGAGAGGGAATGTCCTGTTTGGGAACAAAGCTGTGAGTGCCCCAATGAAAACCATCATCATAGGTTCTGAATTGGCAAAGGAGGACAGGGAGACAGCACTGCTCAGGACTCACAGCCTCAGTTAGGTTTGTGACTTACTCCAGCCTTTCTTCACTGGGGAGTAAGAAATAGGAAGTCTGTTTTCTCCTGTGGTGCTAACAGCCTTCTAACAAGACACATGTAGGGATCAGGGTGGATTTCACACAGTCACATCCATGTTCTTCATCTCCATGCTCACCCTTGCTGAGGCAGGCGTCCAGACGTCCTGGCAGCTGGGCAGGGGTTCGAGGAGAGTGAGTACTTTTCCTTTATGGGAGACTGTATTTTCAAATGGTGAGGGGTAGTGCCCCCCACATAATGTTGCAGATACAAAACAATATCTTCAAATCAACCACTTTATATGATTTCATTGTATACTATTTTCATAATTTCTTTTAAATTATAACTAAATTATCCTTGCAAAGAGTATAAAAATAATTTGTGTCTGTTATTACAAACAGCAAAACTCCTTCTCTAGCCTCAAACCCCATTCCTCCTTCGTCAGAATTATCTGCATTGGCACATAGTTTTGGGTACACATTTCTGTTTGTAAATACATGAATTCTCTAGTATCACCCATCCCAAACACTATCTCATTTGACAAAATTATTGGAGTGCAACTTAAGAATATAAATAAATTTTCTAAATTCTTAAAATACTTAAGAATAGAAGCATATCATCTAATTATGAAAGGTTGATTTCTAATTTAAAATAATAAGGAAAATTTGAAGGAAGTAGAAAGCAGGCCTCTGTAGTTCAGTGGCTGTTAAACTTGAATCCACATCAGAATCTTACATTCTCTGCCTACATCCTAAGACTGTACTATTGTGGATGTGAATATAGCTTCACTCACAAGACTTTTGTTATGTGGTTCTTTCTGTTTCTTAAAGTTCTATGATTCTTCAGAGTTTGTGAGGTGCAGCAGAAGCAGTGCTCAGAAAGATATTTATAACATTGAATGCATTCATTAGAAAAGAGGAAAGATCCAATATCAATCATCTAAGTGTACAATTTGGGAAGCACAACAATATCTCCTTTTTATTTGTTCTATCATTCACGGCTGTTCTTGCTTCAAATGAGTATCACATCCAGATTGCGGACTTCATAACTGGAAATGCAGAAGAGATAAAGCACTTGATTTTTAATGGGGACAAAACAATACCCCATAAGTCAACCCTGGATCTTCAGGCTTCTGAAGGATAAGAAAAGTTCTGCTTCAAAAGATGCACAAGAAATGTGGCCCAGAATAAAAGCCAAAATGGCAACCAAGGAAGTCCTGAATACTTTGTTTGAGACCATTTTTGTTCAACTTTTTTTTTTCTATTTATTCAGATGAGATGCAGTATTTTATATTCCTTAAAATTTAGTGGGGAAATTCTAACACTTTAGCTTGCCTTTCCAAATCTGCACTTATTATTTGTTATTGACTTGCTATAAATGTATTTTAAAACATTTTATATCTTGTGTTAGTCAGCCATAGGAGTGCTGATGCAAAATACCAGAAATCTGTTGGTGTTTATAAAGGGTATTTATTTGGGGTAGAACCTTACAGTTACCAGGCCAAAAAGCATAAGTTTCTTCCTTCACCAAAGTCTGTTAACTCATCTTGGAGCAAGACAGCTTCAACATTTGCCATTGTTCAGGCTTCCTGGGTTCCTCTATTCCCAGGGCTGTGTTCCTCTGTAGGCTCTGCTCTTCGGTTTCCTCCACAATGTCACCTGTAAACTATGAGGCACTCTAAGCTTTGTCTCTTTCCAGAAGGCCAGCTGTGAACTGTCAAGTGAATGGCTTGTCTCTTTTTGCGGGGCTTTCTGTCCTTGCACATCAGAACTCCAACATGAAAAACTACTCCAGCTCTGTCCTTTTCCATGTTTTTTTTATGTTTGGGACACCAGCCACCAATGGGTGGGACTCAATGCCCTACCAACTGTGCCCCAGTACATGCCCTTCCCTTAACTTAATCATGCCCTGTTTAACAGACCAGTTTACAAGCATAATCCAATATCTATTTTTGGAATTCATAATGATATCCAACTGCTACATATCCATTGACACATATTATGCTTTATATTATTTTGTGGTGTATCTTAACACTTTATTGAAGTCCTAGGCCACGGATAACATTATTACATTACTCATTCAATTGTCATTTAGATATATGAATTTAATTAACAGATATTGTTCTCCCATCCTTCCTGAATCTTGAATCTTCTGAGATTATTTTCTTTCTGCCTGAAGAATATTCTTTACATTTCTTTTAAAGTGAGTTGTTGCTAGCAAACTTTATTATTTTTCCTCATCTATAATAGAATTTATTCCTGAAGGATTGTGATAAATTAAATCTCAGTCACTCTATTATCTCCACTGCTTTTGAGAGCAATATTAGGGTGTAATTTCTCCATTCTGTTGTAAATGTCATCAGTTCTTTGGAGAAGAAATTTGGGGCTTTTGGTTTTACAGCCTTCTACCTCCTCACCCACCCGACAGGCAAAATCTGTGTGCTCTGCCTCTGGGGATGGGAATAATGGCACACCTCTCTGAGTTACACACCTGATTTTGGAGCTAAGATTTGGTGAATAAAGCACAGTATGTTGAATTCTTCTTGGACCCATTCTAGGGGCCAGTGCAATGGAGTCAGCAACCCATTTTGCTCAATGATGGCCACACCCAAAATACAGCCACTGCTTCATGAGTTCACATTTCTCCCAGATTTAGGAGACCCCTCCTGATCCCTGTGCCCTGGATTAATGTCCTCGTTTGGGTCTTGTGTGGACCTCAGAATGTACATTCTTACTAACCAATTGCTGTTTCTGTAAGCCTTTTGTATGTACAATATTTTGGTTAGATTCAGGTAAGGAAACTTTTTATTAGATCCCTTTTTTAAGATTTCTTTAGTTTAGTTAAGGACTCATTAGATTTCAGGCCCCAGGATGGATCCTAATCATTGTGCTGAAGCCCTACATACATGGAACACACAGACAAACAGTGCTGCCACATATACCCTGTCATGTGGGAAAGGGTTCCAGGATCTCATAGAACTGTGGAGAAGCACAGAATGCCTGAGAGGCTAAGGGAGATGCCAAAGGCTGGAATCATGGAGCAGCTTGAAGATGAATACATCCAGGCAAGAAGAGAAGGGAGATGTGTGAGCAATTGTGTCTGATGGCCCACAGCTGAGCTCAGGGAAAAAGTGAGTTTGGAGGAGAAGGCAGAGAGAGACAGGCAGGCCAAACATTTTATCTTGGCTGGAGTCCAGGAGCAATCGACCTATGTTAATATAGCATTTTTGATGGTGCCTTGATTTGGACATTTTCACAGCCTCAGAACTGTAAGCTTTAACCCTAATAAATTTCAATAGAAGCCAACCTGTTTCTGGTATTTTGAAATGGCAACACTTGGCAAACTCAAACAGCTGGGGATACAGTGTTGGAGAGGGGCCCTGTTCCCAAATGGCTGTGTGATGCTGCTGCTCAGGTAATTCACATGTAAACTCTGGATATCTTCAGAGTAGGTGGGAATCAGTACTGGAAAGATGCAGCGGGGGGAAGTCTCTTGGCCAGGAAAGCCTACAAGACAGGGAGTAAGGCAGGGGTGTCACATGGTTTGGGTCCAAGTCTAAAGTAACAGATGCCCCAATATGATGTACCTTCCAAAGACAGGGGTTGTCCAGGTGGGCAGGGGCTTATCAAATCATGGGTGCTGGGGTTTGGTATAGCAGAGCAGTCAGGGCACAAAGAGGAGACTTTCTGCTCCAGCTCCTTTTGCACTTTGCTTCTTCCCTTGTCCTCCAGATTTGACCCTCTGTAGAGGCTGCTCTTACTGTACCCATCCTGGATCTCAGGCACAGACTCAGGTCTCCTGATTCCAGTTCTACCTTCATCTTCCCCAATTTTGGGACACCTAAAGAAAGTGCAATGGCAAGATGGAAACCTGTTGTTGTCAGGAAGGAAATGTCAAAAATCAAATTACATCATTGGCTACAGCAATAACATCACCAGAATCAGCAACATTAGACCAGTGACCCAAGTGAATACTACAGGAATCCCAGAAAGTCTTGGGACCTAGGGCAGGCAAGAAGAGAAGTGAGGTTGTGAGATAATGCCATGTTTGCAGAAAACCTCAGAGGGTGCAGATGCCAGATATTTCTCATAATAATTAAATATAAAATATTCAACGCATTTTGAACTGAGTTGAAAATGTTCCAGACATCTTCAATCCCAGGAGAGAATGGAGGGGATGAATGGGAAGAAACCGATGAACACCTTAAGAAGCTGGAATTTAACACGGGTTCATTGTAGTTCACCCAAGCCAGAGAGGGAGTGTCCTGTTTGGGAACCAACTCACAGAGCCCCAATGAAAACCATCATCATAGGTTCTTGATCTGCAAAGGAGAAAAGGGAGAAAGCCCTTCTCAACACTCACAGTCTCATTAGTGATGTGAGTCACTCTAGCGTGTCTTCACTGGTGAGAAAGCAGCAGTAAGTCCGTCTTCTACTTTGGTGCTTATAGCCTTCTAACCAGACACGTGTAGAGAGGAATGTGGCCTTCACATGTTCGCGTCCATGCTCCTCGTACTCCGTGCTCACTCTTGGTGTGGAGGTGTATACCTGTCCAGGCAGCTGGGGAGAGGGTCGAGGGGAGTGTGTACTTTTCCATTATAGGGTCTCTTTTAGCAAAGGGAGAGGGTTCCCCTCACCCCAGTAATGTTGCAGATACAAATCAATATATTCAAACCAACCACTTTGTTTGATTTCATTGTGTACTATTTTTGTAATTTCATTTAAATTATAACGAAATTATTTGTGCAAAGAGTATAAAATTTATTTATGTCTCTTATGACACACAGTCAAATGCCTTCTCTAACCTCAACCCCCATTTCTCCTTCTTCAGAACTATCTGCATTGACAGATTCATTCCGGTACACATTTCTGTTTGTTAATACATGCATTCTCTGGTTTCATTCATCCCACACCTTATCACATATGAGAAATATATTGGAGTACAGGTTAAGAATATAAATAAAATTTCTAACTTCTTAAACTAGTTGTGATTAGAAGTATATTGTCTAATTATGAAAGGATGATTTCTGATTTAAAATTACAAGGAAAATTGGAGTTAAGTAGAAAGAAGGCCACTGTACTTCAATGGATGTTAAAATTGATCCACATAAAAATTAGGTGAAGAAACTCAAAAAAATATCAATTGTTGGGGTGCCTTATAAGAAAATGCAAAAAAAATGGGAAACATTAGTTTTAAAATGGTAATTTTTTAAATGCTTACACAGAATGTAATGGATTGAAGAACCAGTGAAAACAACCAGAATAATTTGAAATAAGTGGAAAGCCATCTTTATATAAATTAAGAAAAATCTCAGTTTCTGATTCATCACTTAGTGGAAACAAATTGAACACACATGAGTGTGGAATAAGATGTGGGAGTAGCAGATCTCAGAACAAACTGCAAGTGCACTTTTCCAAGAGGAGAAAGACATCCTAAATTGCACAGTCACAGCCACAGCCAGTTCCTTAAAACATTGGCAACAAGTTGCACAGACTGGAGGTGGAGATACTTTGGAGATTCACATTCATTCCATTCACAAGGTTTCTCTCCAGTATGAATGTTGTAATGTTTAATGAGATACTGCCTCTGGCTGAAGGCTATTCCACATTCCTTCCATATATATGGTTTGCCTCCATTATAAATTTTCTCATGGTCATTGTGATTTGATTTGCTACTGAAGGCTTTTGTTCATTCCTTACATATATAGGGTTTCTCTCCAGTTTGTCTTCTCTGGTGTGTAATGAGGCTTGATACCTGAATTAAAGCTTTCCCACATCCATCACATTCATAGGGTTTCTCTCCAGTATGTATTCTCAGATGGTTAATGAGGTTTTCCTTCTGTTTGAAGGTTTTCCCACATTGATTGCATATATAAGGTTTTACTCCAGAATGAATGCTCTGATGTCTAATGAACTGTTGCTTTTGGCAGAAGGCTTTTCCGCATTCTTTGCATTAATTTTTTTAAAAATTTATTTTTATTGTGGGTAAAAATCAAAATTCTCACAATACATAAAAACATTTGCAAAATGACATATATAAATTGTCTATGCATATTTTCATGTTCTGTGAGATTTGATTTTTACCTAAAGGCTTTTTCACATGCCTTACATGCATAAGGTTTCTTTGCAGTAGGAAATCTCTTGTATCTCAGATTTGACATTTGAATTAAAGCTTTCCCCACCTATATATGATTTCTTTTCAGTAAGAATTTCCTGATGAATAATGAGGTTTTATTCAGGTTGAAAGTTTTCCCACAAGTATTATATTTCTATGCTTGTTCCCCTGTATGATTTTTAAAATGAAGAGTTAAAATTAACTGTAAAGAGCAGACTACATTCAGGACACTCATATGGTTTCTCTATAGTTTGAATTTTCTATATTCCATTCGGTTTTGTTTCAGATGAAAGCTTTCACATGTTCATTACAATACTAACTAATGTATGAATATTTCATGCTCAATGAGATTTAATGCCTGGATGAAGGATTTCCAATATTCCTTTTATACATAGGGTTTTACTCCTGTATGTTTCTTTGATGTGACTCCAGCTTTCCCAAATTCATTAAATCCCAAATGGTTTCTCTGAAGGTTTAATTCTCAGGTATCTCTTGAGGTTGAATTTACAAGAAAACTTCACACTCATTACACTTAAAAGGGAGGACTATCATGTGGTGCAAACTGGTAAAACTCATTGCTTTCATTCTTTTCTCCTTACATAGAATCCCTCATGCTTAAGTAAGCATGATGCAAATTCCTTTGAAGTGAAGTTACATTCATAGAAGTGTTATATTGAGGAACAATTCTTGCAGTCAGAGAAAATATTTTCCCAACGTTCTTACATTCTCTGCCTTCATCTTAAGTCTGTAGTGTTGTGGAAGTGGATATAACTTCACTCACAAGCCTTTTGTAATGTGGTTGTCTATGCTTCTTAATGTCTTATGCTTCTTCATAGTTTGCGAGGTGTAGCAAAAGAGTGCTTAGAGGGAAATTTATAGCATTGAATGTTTTCATTAGAAGATAGGAAAGATCCAATATCAATCATCTAAGCATCCAATTTGGGAACTGCAACAATATCTCCTATTTATTTGATCTATCTTTCATGGTTCTTCTTGCTTCAAATGAGCATCCCATCTAGTTTGGTGACTTCATAACGAGGAAATTGGGAAGTGATACAGCACTTGATTTACCATGGGGACAAAACCCAGGACATAAATCTACCCTGGAAACTTCAGGCTTCTAAAGGATAAGAAAGGTGCACCTTCCAAAGGTGCATGAGTAAGATGACCCCAGAACATAGGCCAACATGGCAACCCAGGATATCCTGAACACTTTGTTTTGGACTGATTTTTTTTGTTCAATTATTTTTCTTCTATTTATTTGGATGAGATGTACTATTTAATATTCTTTGAAATTTACCGGGGAAATTATATCTCTTTTGCTTGCCTTTCCCAATCTGCACTTATTATTTATTATTGACTGGCCAGATAACTTATTTTAAAACATTTTATATCCTGCATTAGTCAGCCAAAGGTGTGCTTATCTAAAATACCAGAAATATCTGGGTCATTTTAAAAGGTATTTATTTGGGGTAGAAGCTTACAGTTACCATGCCATAAAGCATATGTTTATTTCTACCCCAAAATCTGTTACCCCATTTTGGAGCAAGACAGCTGCCAAAACTTGCCAAGTTTCAGGCTCCTTGGATTCCTCACTTCCCAGGGCTGAATTTCTCTCTGGGCTCAGCTCCTCTGTTTCCTCCACAAGGTCAGCTGTAGACTGTGAAGCTCTCTAAGCTTTGCCTCTCACCACAAGTTCATCTGTGAACTGTCAGTTGCATGCCTTTTCTCTTTTCCCTAGGGCCTCCTGTCTTTGTGCTTTAGATCTCCAACATAATAACTACTCCTGTTCTGTACTGTTCCATGTCTTTTTATGTTTGAGAATCCACCTGCAAATGCGAGGTTCAACAACCTACTGACTGTGGCACAGTCTATGCCCTTTTCATAACTTAATCATGTCCAGATTAACAGACCAGTTTACAAGCATAATCCAATATCTATATTTGGAATTCATAATGATATAAAATTGCAATATATCCATTTACCCATCTTATGTTACATAATATTTTATGGTGTATTTTAACACTTTATTGATGCCCTAGGCCACGGATATCATTATTACTTTATCCATTCAATACTCATTTAGATATATGTATTTAATTAACAGATATTGTTCTTCAATCCATCCTGAACCTTGAATATTCTGAGATTATTTTCTTTTTGCCTGAAAATATTATTTTAAGTTTCTTTTAAAGTGTGTTACTGCTAGCAAACTAATCAATTTATTTTTGTTGTTGATCTGTTTATTTTTTTATATTTTTGAAACTTTATTTGTACATTTAATAATTGAAAATATAAACAATTAAAAACTAAAAAGAAAACACAGATGAATAAATATGTACATTTCTCAATTAACAGTAAAGGATGCATATAAATTTTTTCGTTTTGGATCAATCAAGATAGTACACAATATATTTGGTTCATAGTAATGCATTCATACACTATTTGTCCTTTTGTGTCAGGCTTGCTTCCCTCAACATAATGTCCTCCAGGTTCATCCATGTTGCAAAATGTTTTATGACTTCATTTCTTCTTACAGCTGCATAATATTCCATCATGTGTATAGACCACGATTTGTTTATCCATTCCTCTGTTGATGGACACCTGGGTTGTTTCCAACTTTTGGCGATGGTGAATTATGTTGCTATGAACATGAGTGTGCAGATGTCTGTTCGTGTCACTGCTCTCAGTTCTTCTGGGCATATACCCAGTAGTGGTATTGCAGGGTCACGTGGAAAGTCTACATTCAAATTCTTTGGGAACTGCCAAACAGTTCTCCAAAGTGGGTGTATCATTCTACATTCCCACCAACAGTGAAGAAGTGTTCCTATCTCTCCACATCCTCTCCAACACTTATAGTTCCCTGTCTTTTCAATAGTGGCCATTTTGATAGTTGTAAAATGATATCTCATTGTAGTTTTGATTTGTATTTCCCTAATTATGAGTAATATTGAACATTTCTTCATGTGTTTTTTTGCCATTTGTATTTCTTCTTTGGAGAAATGTCTATTCAAATCTTTTCCCCATTTTCTATTTGGGTCATTTGTGTTTTTATTATTGAGTTGTAACATCTCTTCATATATATCCTGGGAATTAAACCCTTATAAGATATGTGATTTCCCAATATTTTTCCCATTGAGTTGGCTGACTTTTCACATTTCTGACAAAGTCTTGTGAGGTGCAAAAGTGTTTAATTCTGAGGAAGACCCATTTATCTATTTTTTCTTTTGTTAAACGTTCTTTGGGTGTAAGGTCCAAGAAACCACTACCTATTACAAGGTCTTGAAGATGTTTCCCTATATTTTCTTTTAGTAGTTTTATGGTACTGGCACTTATATTTAGATCCTTGATCCATTTTGTGTTGATTCTTGTATAGGGGGAGAGATAGGGGTCCTCATTCATTCTTTTCAGTATAGATATCCAGTCCTCCCAACACCATTTGTTGAAAAGACTTTTTTCCCATTAATGTGGGCTTGGCAGTTTTGTGAAAAACCAGTTGACTGTATAGGTAAGGGTATATTTCTGGGTTCTCAATTCTATTCCACTGTTCCATGTGTCCATCTTTATGCCAGTACCATCCTGTTTTGACCATTGTCACTTTGTAATATGTTTCAGGGTCAGGCAGTGAAATTCCTCCCACATTGCCCTTCTTTTTGAGATTGCTTTTGGCTATTCGGGTGTACTTCACCTTCCAGATGAATTTGGTAATTGTCTTCTTTAATTCTGTAAAGTAAGCTATTGAGATTTTGATTGGTATTGCATGGAATCTGTAAATCAGTTTGGGCAAAATTTACATCTTCACGGTATCTATTCTTCCAATCCATGTACACGGAATGTCTTTCCATTTGTTTACGTCTTTTTTCATTTCTTACAGCACTGTTTTGTAGTTTTCTGCATATAAGTCCTCTACTTCTTCGGTTAAATTAACTCCTAGGTATTTGAGTCTTTTTGATGCTATTGAAATGGAATTTTCCTCCTGATTTCCTCCTCAGCTTGTTCAGTAGTAGTGTACAAAACATTACCAATTTTTGTGTGTTGATCTTGTATCCTGCCACTTCGCTGAATTCATTTATTAGTTCAAGTAGCTTTGTCGTGGATACTTCAGTATTTTCTAAGTACAAGACCATGTCATGCACAAAGAGTGAGAGTTTTACTTCCTCTTTTCCTATTTGGATTCCTTTAAATTTTTTTGTCTTTTCTAATGGCCCTAGCTAGAATTTCTAGCACAATGTTGAATAACAATGTTGACGATTGGCATTCTTGCCTTGTTCCCGATCTTAGAGGGAAAGCTTTCAACCTTTCCCCATTGAGTATGATGTTGGCTGTGGATTTTTTTGTATATGCCTTTTATCATATTGAGGAATTTTCCTTTTATTCCTATCTTTTGAGTATTTTTATCCAAAAAGGATATTGGATTTTGTCAAAAGATTTTTCTGCATCTATTGAGATGGTCATGTGTTTCTTTTCCTTCAATTTGATAATGTGGTGTATTACATTGATTGATTTTCTTATGTCGAACCAAATTTGCATACCAGGAATAAAGCCCACATCTTCATGATGTGTATGTCTTTTGATATGCTGTTGGATTCGATTTGCAAGTATTTTGCTGAGAATTTTTGCGTCTATGTTCATTAGAGACATTATTCTGTAATTTTCTTTCCCTGTTAATGTTTATATGGCTTTGGTATAGGGTGATATTGGCTTCATAAAACGTGTTGGATAATTTTCTCTCATCTTCAATTTTTTGGAAGTGCTTAACAAGATTTGTGTTAATTCTTTTTGAAATGCTTGGTAGAATAAGCCTGTGAAGCCATCTGGTCTTGAACTTTCCTTTGCTGGGAGATTTTTGATGATTGATTCAATCTCCTAAATTGTGATTGGTTTGTTAAGTTCTTGTATTTCTTGTAGCATCAGTGTAGGTAGTTATGTGTTTCTAGAAATTTGTCCACTCCATCTTGGTTTTCTGGTTTCTGGCACACAGTTTCTCATAATATCCTCTTCTGATTCTTTTTATTTCTGTGTGGTCATTGGTAATTTCCCCCCTTTCATTTCTGATTGTGTTTATTTTCATCTTCTCTATTTTTTTCTTTGGTAGTTTAGCGAGGGGGTTGTTTTAGGTACTTAACTTTAAAAGTTAAGTAAGATCCTGGTTACCCTGGCTGCTGTGCACTAACTGT
>JAKSZT010000294.1:0-17788 GCA_026826555.1 Tolypeutes matacus | reverse complement strand
TAATTACTTTGACAGTAAATTGACTATAATCTCTAATCAAAAGGCAGAGATTGGCACAATAAGGACAAAAGGGCATATTCCAACTTGATCGTATTTCAAAGAAACTTACCTTAGACACAATGAAACAAATAGGTTAAAAGTGAAAGGATGGGCAACAGACTAACAGGTAGAGCTGAATGCTCTCACATAAACAATGGTGAAAGAGCCAGAAGCTGTTGGAGGAATTGCTTTGGGGGTTAGCAGACCAGGAAAGTGCTATACAACTCCCAGGAGGATGAGGGACAGAGTGAGGAAGAACTGAAAATGACATGTGAGTTACAAAGCCCAGATGGCAGTTGGGAAATGTTCCCCTCCTGAACCCCAAGATATATAAACCAGGGTAAAACACATGGTGTACTGCAGCCAACTGAGAGAGAAACACTGTCAACTCCCTGTCAACTGTTTCAAGGGAAAAAGGATGGGAGGCTGGGGTGCTTTTCTTCAGTGAATTTAGCCAGTAAAGCCCACTTTGAATCTCTGATCTGGAAACTCAACACAGGAACAGAGGAAAGCCAAGACAGAAAAACACCTCTTTGGAATGAAGTGCTGAAAATCACCATCTGATGGCTGGTCTGGAAATTGCAAGGGCATAAACTGTTCATGATCTCTGTATCCAAGCCCTGGGAGAAAATCTGTGATCCCTAGTGAGTCCCTGGCCCAATTTTGAAAACTTAAGTTGGGCAATTTTAAAGCCTGAGAATAAATGGAGCCAAATATCAAAGAAGAGCTGTGAAAAAAGAAAACAATAGGTAAGAGAGAGAAATTAGTCATCAGAGTAAATTCAGATGCTTAGACATCAGCAAAAAATTGGAAGCTATACTAAGAAACAGGAAGAGATGGCCCAGCCAAAAGAACAGAACAAATATCCTGAGATACAGGATTTAATACAAGTAATCAGTGATAATCACACAACTGTTCTGAATCACTCCAAAGAATTTAAAGAAAATATGATTAAAGAAATACAAGATACTAAGAAGGCAATAGGAGAGCATAAAGAACAATTTGAAAGCCTGCAAAGAAAATAACGGCCTTATGGGAATGAAAGACACGATGGATGAGATTAAAAGTACATTAGAGACAATAAGAGCAGATTTGAAAAGCTTGAAGACAGAATTAGTGATTTCAAAAACAGAACATCTGAACTAGAAAAGGTGGGAGAACAGAAAGTGAAGAGAATATAAAAAAAATAGAACAGAGTATAAGGGAATTGAATGACAATCAGAAACTCACAAATATTTTCATTACTGAAGTCCAAGAAGGATAAAAGAATGGTAAAGTGGCAGAAAGTATATTTGAGGAAAGAATGAGTGAAAACTTCACAACCATTAAAAAGGGCATAAATATCAATATCCAAGAAAGACAATGCACCCCAAACAAAATAAATTCGAATAGACCTACCAAGAGACACCTACTATTCTGAATGATAAATATCAGAGATGAAGAGAGGATTCTGAAAGCAGCAAGAGAAAAGCAAAGCATCACATACAAGAGAAACTCGATAAGATTAAGCACTGACCTATCTTAAGAAACCATGGAGGAGAGAAGAAAGTGGTATGATGTATGTAAGGTACTGAACAAGAAAAACTGTCAGGTAAGAATCCAGCAAAGCTGTCCTTCAAAAATGAGGGTGAGTTCAAAGTCTTTGCAAAAAAACAAAAACTGATAGAATAGGTTACCAAAGACAAGATTTGCAAGATACTAACAGAAATGCTGCAGTCTGAAAGGAAAAAACAAGGACAAGAGATTTGGAAAAGAGTTTAGAAATGAAGATGATTAGGAAGGGTAAACTAAAGGATAAGAAGACAGACAATAAAATGATATGACAACAGAGAACCAAAAGACAAAATGGATGAAATAATTAATGCTTTTACAGTAATAACACTGAATGTTAATGGATTGAACTCCCCAATCAAAAGACATAGACCAATAGAATGGATAAATATATATATATATATATATATGAGCTGTCTATGTGTTGTCTGCAAGAGACCCACCTCAGACAGAAGAACACAACCAGGTTAAAAGTGAAAGGTTGGAAAAAAGTATTCCACGCAAACAGTAACAAAAAGAACTGGTTTAGGCCAGATAAATGTAAAATAATATCATTCTATGTGAACAGTAATTACGCAATCCAACTGTCAAATTGTTCCTGTGATCAGTATTCTTTAATTTTTCTCATACAAAATAAATACCTTCTTTTAATTGTGGAGGACTAGAGAAGATATATATTTTTAAATACTTCATTTTTTTTTAACCCCTTCTTATTCATACTCTTCAAGTAACATATTTGGATCAATAATGATTTACAATGACAACTGTTGAACAAGATTTTTAGTTTTTCTATCTTATAAAATTATGAGATGGCAAATGGTTATCCACTGTAATTCATTTCAAATAAGATGTGATCAACTCCCAAATAGGAATTTAATTATCTAGAAAGAATTATGGCCTAAATGGAAATTGCATAAATCAATAATTTATTATGCCCAATAGAACTGTAATATAAAAATTAGAATTATGTTATAATTAGTTGCTATTATATTTGAAATATTTTCATTTATGAAGGTTTGTTGCTACACTATTTTTTATAATTAATTATATTAAATCTAACCTGGCCTTGCAATCTCTTTTAAAATTGTAATTTCTTCCAATCTGTTTTTCTATTTATTTTACAATTTTACAATAAAGGACTTTTTATCAGCTAAAAAAAAAGCCATTTATTATATACTTTGGATAGATCATATGGTATGGAATATATTTCAGTAAAACTACTTAATAAACAAATAAATAATTGTGCAAGAATAGTGAAATAGCAGCTATGTCAGCAGGGGAAACAGAGAAACTGAAAGGTGAGAAATTTTTTTCTTTGTCTGACTTTTGTTTATTATTATTATTGAAATAATGAAAATGCTTTAATGATTGAAGTGATGAACACACAACGATGTGATTATAACAAATATCACTAATTGTATATTTTGCATAAATTGTATGCTTTATTAACATGTATCAATAGAATTTATTTGTTTAAAAAAGTGAAAGGATGAAAAAATAACCTCTATGCAAATAGAAACCAAATGAATGCTGGAGGGGCTACCCTAACATTTGACAAAATAGCTTTAAGTGATAAATTGCTGCAGGAGACAAAGAAAGACATTACATATCAATAAAGGGGTCAATAATTCAAATATGCACCTAATAACAGAGCTACAAAATACACGAAGCAACACTGACAGAATGGAAGGAGAACTAGTTTTATAATAATAGTTGGAGATTTCAAGATTGTCAGTAACAGAGGACTTGAACAATATCATAAGCCAACTAGTTATGAAATTCACATACAGAATACTCCAAACAAAAATAATAAAAAAATATATTCTTCTCAAGAACAAATGCATCATTCACCAAGACAGACATTACCTAGCTTACAAAACAGATATAAATATATTTTTTAAATGAGTGAAACCATACAAACCATCTTCTCCAACCAAAATAGAATGAAGTTAAAGAAATCTGGAAAATTTACAAATAAACAAAAACTGAACAAATCTAAGAATAAATCACAGGGGAAAAACAAAATATTTAGAGATAAATGAAAATGAAAACATATCATAACAAAACATATGGGGTGCAGCAAAGGCAGTGCTCGGAAGGAAATTTATACCTCTAAATACTTACATAAATAATAAGAAAGATCTCAAATTAATATCCTCTCATAAAACCATGAGGAACTAGAAAAAGAAATGCAAACTAAAAATAAAGTTAACAGTAAGAAGGGAATAATAAAATTTAGAGTGGAGATAAATGAAATTGAAAATAGAAAACAACTGAATCAATGAAAACAAAAGTTTAATCTTTGATAAGATTAGTGAAATTGAGAAATCTTTAGCTAGACTGACAAAGAATATAAGAGACGAGATGCAAATAACTGAAAAGAAAATCATAACCTCATTTTCCTTACCAAAATAGATGCAAAAATCTTCAACAAAATGCTAATAAATCAAATCCAAGAGAATATTAAAAGCATTATACCTCATTACACAGTGGGATTTATCCCAGGAATGCAAAATTGGTTCCACACAAGAAAAGCAATTAATGAATTTAATATATCACATTAAAAGAATGAAGTAAATAGCATGCAGGGAAGGGTAATCAGTATTTTGTTGAGGATTTCTGCATCTATATTGGTAAGGAAAATTGGTCCCTAATTTTCAGTTCTTGCAATGTCTTTATCTGATTTTGTATTATGGTAAAACTGGCCGTATAGAACGAGGGAAGAGTTGTCTCAGAATGAGTTAAGAAGGGTTTCTTCCACTTTAATTTTTTGTAAGAGTTTGAGAAAGATTGATGTTAATTCTTTTTTGATGTTTTGTAAAATTTACCAGTGAAGCCATCTATTCCCAGAGTTTTCTTTTTTGAAGGTTTTTGTTTACTGTTTCAACCTTTCTTTACTTATTATATGTCTGTTCAGATTATCTATTTCTACATGAGTCAGTTTAAGTAAATTTTGTGTCTCTACAAATGTGTCCATTGCACCTAGATTATTGGTTTGTTGCTGCCATTTCCATGCTGGAAGCTGCCCAATGTATTCAGCCTTACACGAGGATGTTGGAGGCTCACCTGAGTGATTGGTGGCATATCAGAGTCTTGTTTCTGCTGCTGGGAGAGTGGGTATTCAGCAGTGACTGGAGCTAGGTTGTCCCTGCTGAATGGAAGTTCATGTTGCTGAGGCCATGCAAAAGCTCTATCCCTACCACCATTGCCAAATTATTCATGATCCCATTGGGCAATGACATGGGTGGGAGTGGAAAAAATCTCACTTGTATCAACAGAACAGGTCTTACTATGCATTTGTTTATAAAAATTATCCCCTGATGATGTCTCCCTCTGGTGGGCATTCACATGGGACATAAATTATTTTCATGTTTTATACCTATTCAGAAAGGTCTATCCATCCACCTCCCACAGAAGTCCATGACTCCAAATTTCCAGTCATATTGATTGCAAGTCCATGATTCTCCAGTCTAATCACTGGCCACAGACCTTGAATCAATAAATAAAGTCACCTCCAACCACTTCTCCTTCCAAACAAAATTTACAACCATATTTTGATGACTGGGAGGGTTTCCCTTTACCTCTGTCCTTTATTATTGTCCAAGAATGGAACTGCAGGGCTGAAACTGTACAATTTCAAGTGATACCTACATATTGCTAGAACATCTGTAATCCAGGCCCTAATCTTCTCTTCCTAAATCAACTGATTATCGGGAGGTCTCCAATTGGTTCAGGCTGGGGAACAAAAGGAAATATGACAGAAGTGGGTGTTATAGGCACTTGGGCAATTTCTTCACATAAAAAGCACAGTTGCCCATTAACCTAAACATGTTGCAGACCCTTCTCTTGTTTTGGTCCCCATTCAAAACGAGCAGCTTTTCAGGTCCCTTGCTAAATGTACTGGGGTAACACACTCAAATGGGGATTATGCTGTCTACAAAATCCAAAGAAGACATCTATATATTATAACTATTTTTCAGTTGGGAGGGAGTTGCATCAACTATTTTTCACTTTATTTATGTTTTCAGATGTAAATTTCTCGTATATTCTCACCATGAATAATATCAGTGAAAACAAACTATCCACAATATGGATAAAACTTAGCAATAAAATGAGTGAAGAAAAGTTACAAAAAAAAAACACCAGGATTCCCATTTTATAAAATCCAAAAGCCCATTTAAATATATTGCTTAGTGATACCTACATAGGTGATGAAACTCTGTCTTAAACAAGAGA
Organism: Tolypeutes matacus; assembly: GCA_026826555.1. NCBI lineage: Eukaryota > Metazoa > Chordata > Mammalia > Cingulata > Chlamyphoridae > Tolypeutes > Tolypeutes matacus. The sequence goes on along the minus strand of JAKSZT010000294.1, from coordinate 11,962 downwards.
TTGATAAACACAGGCTTCACACAGGTTGTTTTCTCAGAAGGGTGACATGGGGAAGGGCACAGTGGCACATGGGCATCCAGTTCCTGACGCGGGCAGTGGATTCAAGGGTGTGCATTTCATTGAAATGAACGTGACAGATGCTACACTTATTCTTCTGTAGGAATCAATTAGTAACACTAAAAATTAAATGATGTTTTATACACAAACATGCACACATAGTGCCAAACTATAAACAATCCAGCATGGATCCTGGAAAGTGACAGCTGAGTATGAAACAAAGGATATGTAGGAAGCTAGAAAGAAATTAAATAAAAATGGGTACTGCAGGGGATTATTGGTGGGGGGTGTCTGGGAGGGGGCATTCATGGGAATTAGTTCATCCGAAGATACATGAAGATATACAAAATCGTTCTAAAGATCAAAAGATGGGGCATGGTCACGATGGGTGGACAATCACACAATAAATGAGGGAATCTGAATTCCTAGCCTGGAGAGCTCTGCCACAGTCTCCAAGGGAGCAGCAATAGTCCTTTGAGTGCAGGGACAGTGTCTGTCAAAAAAGGAGGACCCACTGATGTGTTCTTTTTATTGATGACTACTCTTGTGAGTCTTTGCTCTTGTAACTGAGACTTAGCCTGCAGTTGTGGGGTGCCTAAGGGTTGCCACCTGAGAGCCTCCTTGTTGCTCAAATGTGGCCTCTCTCTAAGCCAAACTCAGCATATGATTGCATTACCTTCCCCCTAACGTGGGACATGACTCCCGGGGATAAGCTTCCCTGGCAATGAGGGATTAATACCAAGTGCCAACTGGCAACACAACTGGAAAAAGACCTTGAATAAAAGGGGGAAAAGGTACAGACAAATGAGTTCAAGTGGCTAAGAGACTTCAAAGAGAGTAGGGAGGTCATCCCAGAGGTAACTCTTACGCACACCTCAGTAGGAGCTCATAGAACATCTAAGTGCCTATCACCCCACACAGAGGAGCTCCTGAGAGTTCTGGAGACACCCAGGTCCTATATCCAGGGGGATAGCCGTAGAGACTGATGCCTTATCAATGGGCTCTATTTTGGAATCTGTGCTCCTAATAGTGACAGAATTGGACTCAAATAAGTCCTCCCTGCACATGGTTCATCAGTCCCTTCTATTCAAACCTATATGTGATGCAGAAGTTTTTAGGTATACTTCCAGAGACTGGAGCCTCTGGCTTACCTATGTACCACGTGTGCGTGGAATCTCAGTGGAGCTGCAGCTCCTACCCTACAGCTCAATGGACTCATCCAAGTCACCTGGCGAGGAGACAACGATGGGCAACGGCCATCCCAGGGAGTGGAGAGGGCCTGCATCTGCAGGAAGGATCATCCCACCCACCATATCCATGGGATATAAGCCCTCTCTCACTTGGAGGTGGAGTGGACATCACCATACCAGTCCCCTCAGGATTGTGGGAAGAACTATGGGCTAGAGTGGACTTGATGGTATTCTGTTGTATACATATGGTGATTCTAGCAATGGAAGAAATTATAACAATGAGGTGGAGCCAGTGGCCACTTGACATTTTAGGGGCAGGGAGCGGACAATTAGTTGAAATACAGGGGCTTCTTTGAGATTTGGAGGTTGTCCTGAGTACCATTGTGGCAATGGATGTAGGCCATTTTAAATCAGCACACACCACTCAGAACTGTATGGGAGAGAGTGTGGCCTACAATGTGAACTGTGGTCTATGGTTGGTGGCAAGGCCCCAGGATGTGTAAGTCCATTGAAGGTGGTGGGCCACACTTGTGGGAGATGTTTGCATGGGACGTGGTGGGAGGTGTGGGAGGTAGGCAACATGGGAATCCCAGGGGGTTCTGTGTAATATTTTCGGTAATCTAAGCACCTCTTAAAATATATTAAACAAAATAATAATTACTGTAAATAAAGCTACTTTACTTGTGCAAAAAAAAAAAAAAGAAAAATGATTGAAGTGATGAATGCACAACTATGTGATTATCGTGGGTACTATTGATTGTACACTTTGAATGGAATTATGCTTTATTAACAAGTATCAATAAAATTGATTTAAAAAAGAAAAAAGAAACAAAAAAAAACATCAGAATGCATCCTTTGCTTCAGGTAGCAACATTTAAATCTCCTTTTCTAAGCATCTAACAACACTAAATATTTCTACAATAAACAACAATGACATGATTATATATGTTTAGTTTTCTACTTCTAGAACCAATCTATAGACAAAGCACAGAAGACTTCCTTGCAGCTTCAGAGCACATGAGCTTCAGAGTCTTACAAACCTTACTGCATAAAAACAATCACATAACTCTTCAGAATACACTGCAAACCTTACAAAGTTTTACTTTCTAAAAATCAAGCACATAACTCCTCAGAATACATGACAAACCTTACAAAGCTTTATATGTAAAAGTAATAAAATAACCCTTCAGAATACATTGTAAATCTTAAGTTTTACTTTGTAAAGATAATAATATAACAAAAATGGGAGGGAAGGTGAAGGGAGGGTAAGGGCATGGATTTTTTTTTATCTTTCATGGAGGATGTTGATAAACACTGTCAAAATTATCAGTCAAAACATGTGTGCTTAATTGTATTACTGAAAGTGACAATGTTACAGTGGTGTTGAAGGAGGAAAGCTATAACACTGATGGGGCGGGGAGCTGTGGGATAAGACCACCTGTTCCTCAGGGACTAGGCTGCAGGGGCACCTCTGTGGAGAGCCTCCCTGTGCCACCCCCATCCCAGCCACAACTGGCCTCTCAGAGCTGGGTCCAGCTTCATACCACCTTAGGGGTCACTGAATTTTTCACAGGGTCAATTTAGACTCCAATGCTAACCAGAAATGCCTGCCAGTCTAGGCCCTTGTTTTTAGAACAGGTTTTTGTATCAGTTCCAGAAGGTGCCTCAGAGTAAACCTTTCCTATTACTAGTTCTGATTCCAGAAGGAACATGTGTCCTCAACACAGACCAAACAGAAAGGAGAGGTTTGCGGGGAGCTTTTGAGAAAGTCCTCCTTCCTTTTCTGGGTGAACTTCCGGAAGCAACTCTCTCTCCACTAGAACCTAAGGTACGAAGCACATGGCTTCAATTGCTCCCTCCACTGCTGTACAACAAAGCAGAACCAGCTGTGGGATGAGGCCAGCATGGTGAGCAGCACAGTAGAGAATGGGAAATGGAAAATTCTGAGCCCCTGGATCAAGCACCCTAAGTAAGACCTACCTTCCTGCGGGACTTCCAAGGCATTGGGGCCAAACTTTCCTCCCTCTCTTAGACATTCTGAGTCTGTGTTTCTGTTTCTTGGATCAAAGCACCCTAATGAACACAGAGAAGGATAGCTACCATGATGCACAGGAGCAGAAGTGACACCTCCTGGACCTGAAAGATCAGCAAAGGCTTCCTGGGGGAGGCTCCCACTGGCAGTCCTGAGCCAAGCAGGGTGGATGAAGAGACCTTCCAGTTGTAGGTGCCGGTCCAGCGATGACCCCCAGTGCCCTTGGGGAAGAGTCAGGACACAGGGAGGAGGTGGAGAACCACCAGCGCCAGCAGTCGGGATTTTACCCTGAAGTTGCCTCAAACAGTTTTGCACTTGGGAGTGCCCTGCCCAAAGGCGCATTTCACAAAGAACCCTCCAATGGCAAAGGCAAGGCAAGAATGCAGACAAAGAGACAGGCCATGGCAATCGAGCACTAGAGGAGGAGGTCCTCAACAAGGTAGGGGCAGAGAGGGAGAAGGGAACCGGGGAGAAAATGGACACAGAACTGCTGGATTTCCTGACTGATGAGACTGTAGATAAGGGAAAGAGGCATCCAGACAACGTCCCAAGATTCCAGGTCGGCAACACCATTCCCTGGGAAAAGAAAAACTTCTGAAGAGAAAATATGAGACATTCTGAATGAATCCTGAAGATATCATGTTGAGTGAAATAAGCCTGATACAAAAGATAAATGTATGATCTTGGTGATATAAAATAATTTAAAAAAAAAACCAAATTCACAGTCAGAAATTAGAATTCAGGTTATCATGGGCTGGGGTAGGGTAGGGAAATGGAAAGTTAATGCTTAATTTGTCCAGCGTTTCTATCTAGAATGATGGAAAAGTTGTGATACATTATGAAGGTAATTAACAGCACTGAATTATATATCTGAATGTGGTTAAAAGGGTGGAATATGAGAGCCAATGTGGCTTAGTGGTTGAGCCCGGGCTTCCCATATGAGGTCCCCCCCAAACCAAAAAAAAGGTAAATATGTTACTAGAATAAAAATTAAGGAAGAAAAACAAAACAACCCCACAAGACTGTGCAACACCGTGTATCCTAATAAAAACTATTAACTATAGTTAATAGTACAATTATAATAGTTTCAACAATTGTAACAATGGTTACCACACTAATGCAAGCTGTTAATAATATTTTCTGTATGCATTTTCTGTTAATCTACAATTTCTCTAATTAAAAAAAAAAAAAATACTGAGGAGAAAGCCCAGGTGCGTGGGGGCCACCGCAGAGGGGAAGGCGGGAAGCAGCGGGCATGCGCGCTGCGGCTCTTTCGCTCATCCCAGAGTGGCTGACGAAGCCTCCTGGAGCAAAGCACTGTCCTGAGTGCTGGGGTCAAGAAGAGCTCCCAACTCCACGCAGCTCACTTTCGGGCGGCGGGACAGGCAGTAAGGAATAAAACAAATACACCAAAGGAAAGCAAGGTGAGCAGAGCACGCCTGGGCGGCCACATCCGACTAGGGCTCCCAGGTCAGTTTCCCCCCCTGCCCGAGTCAAGGCGCGGCACAGGCAAACAGCCGCAGCGCGGCCGCGCAAGACCCGACGGGGGAGCGGGCCGGGGCCTCGGGCGCGAAAGGCAGCGGCGCACGGGGGCGGGCGTTGGGAGCGCTCGCTGGGGCGGCGGCGCAGATCGAGAGCGGACCCTTGGACGCCCGGGCCCCTGGCCTAGGGCCGCCGGCTCCCGAGAGACCGCGGAGCGGGCACGCTTTCGGCAGGTCAGGTAGCTCACCTGGGGCCAGCGAGGATCGCTGCATACCGCGGGGCGGGAGCGGAGCTTGGCTTCCAGTCGCCTAGGCCAATCGCAGAGCGAGGCGCGCCGACTGACAGCCTGCGCGAGCCAACCACTGATGCCAGTGGGTGGGACTCCGAAGACCCAAACTGAGAAGGCCGCGCTAACAATTGCTAGGGATGTAGGAGGGTCCATCTACGGCAGCTCACAGGAGGCAAAAGAGACCCAGCGCCTCCGACAGACGGGGTCGTCTCACTCCTGATCCAGAAGGGAGAGTGACTCGGAGCTCGGCTCTCGGAGGCCTCGCCCGAAAGCCCCGCGGCTCAGGACGACTCCCTCACGGGCCAGGGAGCACGGCGGACCGTCTGACTCTCATGCCCTCTCTACCCCTCAAACCGGCGTCTTCCAGCGACAGACAGAAGCTGCGACGGCCGAAGTGGGTTAGAAACCTTCTGCCGGATGTCTGCCTCCATCCCTGCAGGCGGAGCCTGGCCGGCGCGCGCACCTGCTGCCCACCTACCCAGCTGCCCATCCACCCACCTGCGGCCCTCCTGCCCAGCTGCCCATCTACCCACCTGCCCACTCATCGACCTGCCACCCTCCTGCCCAGCTGCCCACTTACCTCCCACCTGCTGCCTGGTGCGGCGAGTTCACAGGAGGTGCTATTTAAATCTGTTTTTCACTTTAGAAGGGATATCTCAACTTGCCTACACTACTGAATGCCTACTAATTTCCCAGAGGCAGAAGGCCCCTGAATTTTTAATGAAACATTTCCCACACTCAAAGCATTAGAAAAAAATCCAACAACCTTCCATGTTAAAAAAAAGAACACTCAGAAAAGTATGAATAGAAGAAACTTCCTTAACATGATAAAGGGCATATTTGAAAAATGTTTAGCTAACATCATACTCAATGGTAAAAGACTAAAAGCTTTCTCCCTAAGATTAGGAACAATACAAGGAGGCCTGCATTCACCACTACTATTGCAGTGGAAGTATATTGTAAGGGAAGTTCGAACCAGAGCAATTAGACAAGAAAAGGAAATAAGAGGTATCTAATTAGAAAAAGAAGTGTAACTATCTCTCTTCACAGATGACATTATGCTTTTTGTAGAAAATCCCCCCAAATCCACAAGAAAACTATTAGGACTAGTGAATGAATTTAATGATGCTGAAGGGTACAAGAGAAATGGAAAAAGTCAGTTATATTTCTATTCAACATTAATGAACAATTTGAAATGAAAAGAAAACAATTCCATTTACAATAACTTTAAAAAAATAAAATATTTAGGAATAAATTTCCCCAAGGAGGGTACACTGAAAAAAAAAAAAAAAACTTCTTTAAAAAAAGGAACGGACTAAACAAGACAGCCTACATTTATGGATTGTAAAATTTAGAATTGTTAAGATGTCAATACTACCCAAAGCAATGTACAGATTAAAAAAAATAAACCTTATAAAAATTCCAGCAGGCTTTATTGCAGAAATAGAAAAGCAGATCATCAAGTTCATATGGAATTGTAATGGGCTCACTATAGCAAAAAACCAATCTTTAAAAAGAAAAACGTGGTTAGAGATCTCACATTTCCTGGTTTCAAAACATACAACAAATGAACATATTTAAACATGTGGAACTACCATAAAAATAGACATATAGACTAATGAAAGAGTATTAAAAATCTTGAAATGAATCCACACATCTATCACCAACACATTTTTACAAAGATATTAATTATATTCAATAGGGAGAAATTAGTCTCTTCAACAAATGGTATTGGGAAAACTGGATATCCACATGCAAAAGAATGAAGTTACATCCCTACCTCACATGATACACAAAATTAAACTCCAAGTAGATGAAGGACTTAAACCTAACAGCTAAAATTTTAAAACTCTTAGAAGAATACAGGAGAAAAAATTCCATATCCTTTGATTTGGCAATGATTTCTTGGATATAACACTAGAGAATGAGCAACAAATGAAAAAACTAATTGAAAAAGGAATTCATGACAAATATAAAAACTTTTGTGCATCAAAGGATATAGTCTAGAAAGTGAAAAAACAATCTACAGAATGACAGAATACATTTTTAAAACATAACTGATAGGAATTAAATATACAGATTGAGTAAGGAACTCCTAAAATAACAAAAAAACAACCAAATTTAAAGTGTGTAAGTTTCTTGAATAGACATTTCTCCTAAAAAAGAAATAAAATGGCTAATACATGGAAAAATGCTCAATATCATAAGTCATCAGTGAAAAGCTTATCCAAACTACAATGAGATATCACTTCACACATACAAGAATGGCTATTATTTAAAAAACAAAAAATAACAACTGTTGGTGGGGATGTGGAAAATTAGTACCCTTAGACATTATTGGTAGAGTTATAAAATGGTGCAGCCACTGTGTAAAACAGATTGGCGCTTCCTTAGAAAGTTAAACATATAACCATATTACTATATGACCTTGCATTTCCACTACTACATACCAAAAGAATTGGTAAGTGGGACTAAATTTTATTCTTTTTCACCAGTGTTAGTAGCAACATTAACTACAATAGCCACCAGGTGGAAACAACCCAAGTGTACCTTGACATAAAATTGGATGAAAAAAAATGGTATATCAATGCAATGGAATATTATACAACCATAACAAGGAAGTGTTGATACGTGGTACATCATGGTTAAACCTTGAAGGCATTATGTTCAGTGAAATAACCCAGGCATAAATGGACAAATCTTGTAATATTCCACTTTTTTAAGATATCAAAAATAAGCAAATTAATAGAGGCAAATAATTGATTAGTGGTTACAATGAGCTGGAGGAGGTGGGAGGGTAGTTATTGCTTAATAAGTTCAAACTCTGTGGTCATGGAAAAGACTTTGCAGTTGATCATGGTGACAGGAACACAACACTGTGAATGTAATTATTACTACTGAAATGTATACTTAAAAATAGTTAAAATAGGAAATTTTGTGTTTTATATATATGTTCCCACAATTAAAAAAAAAATGTAATGAGGGGAAGTGGACACTGCAAAATATGAAGCAATGTTTTGCTCTCACTAAATAAAAATGTGTGAGAATGTGTTACATTCTAATTAAAATTAATCATTAATGACTTAAAGAAAATTTTAAATAATAACCTGATCATATGATACTCATCTAACTTCCTTAGTATCCCACCTTCAAAGAAACCTGATGTGTAAACTATGGGTGCATATTCTTAATATATTTGCTTTTTCTTAGAAATACTTTTCATACAGCTCTTGCCTTCTTTCCTAGCATAGAAAATGTCTTCCTCTGCTACCCCACAGTCTTGCCTGTCAAGATGTGTCCTCTCTTCAATGGAAATGATATAGATGGAAAAAATAAAACACGGAAAATTCCCATCATTGTGTCATTTCTTTTTTTCCTTTAAACTAAGTGTCAGATCCTAAAGGAGAAGGATTCCATAGGAATTGTTTGGTTCTAACCTCTTGTGAGAATGGTCAAACTACCATGGGGCAATTCAACATCACATGCTACTCCAGGAAGAATGATTTTCAGAGTATAACCAGACTGCCAAAGGGACATGACTGAATAAGAAAAACCAAGTTTCCACTCATCTGCAAGTGTTTGCTAAACTCTTTAATGAATTTATTCCTCAGAGACTCCAACAAATGCTGAAAACTTTGCTTCCCCAGGAGAATTTTAAGACCAAAATGTTGATGAATTTGAAGTAACAAGAATTACATGTCTGTGTGGTTTAACCTAAGATATGTGGTTAGAACTGTACCTATAGATAAGCTAGATATCCAGTAATATCAGGAACATATTAACTCCATTTAAAAAAATATATTTTTTCAAATGATGAATCTGGTTTAAGTACAAAAATGCTTTCACCACATGGGATCCAAGTCCTTGAATTGAGGCATAATCAGGAACCCAGACATGGCTGAGCATGGCTTTTTGGACTCTCTGTAGCCATTCTTGTGGGTGTATGCGGTATCTTGTATAATTTTATTTCTACATTTCTTTCATCTTTTATTTCCCATTATAGCTTACTATGTATTTTATCCTTGGCCCAGCAGGAATTACTTTCTGGGATCTAAAAGTAATGTCTTTCGATAATGTTACTTTTGCACATGTAATGCCTTCTCCCCCTAATGCTCCTCTTTCCCTTTATCCTTTAGGTAAAATCAAATTGAGTTTTCAATATCTAATGCTGATTAATATCTCTTGTTCATTTTAGCTACATGTGTAGATACTTTTCATCCCCTCTGTATTATTCTGGAAGATTAAGGACATATATAATTTCATATTCTGTGCATAGTCTATATTATTCTTGTTTTTGACCTCCCAAACACAACTAGCAGTGAACAAATGAGGTAAAGACCTTATTCATTTTGGATATTTTGGCACACAGCATTGTAGTACATAGTAGTCAATGAATGAACAATAGAATTTGAATTTTAGTATTGATGGTTATTCTTTAAGGGCACCAAAATTTGTAAACATCATGACTTTTGTGGTATATATTATAAATGACTCTTCTATGCACAGCATTAGAGACTAATGAAGATGTCATATATAAAGAATGCAGAATTTGTGAGCTCTCAGTGTATTGAAGGGAATATGGGAAAGTGGATTCATGAAAGCTTTTCTTGAAACTTATATTAAAAACTGATGTTGGGACCTTATGACTGGTGTCCAGTGAGCAACATTTGAGAAGAACAATCACATAATATGCAGGAAAAGTTAGGAATTTATATACAGGCAAAATTCTGAGGGAAATTTGATTTCTATCCTTTACTTTAAGACAGAAGACATCATCAGTTACTCTCTCAATTAAAACTCCCTTCCTTTGCATGGCAATTAAAACCCTTCCACTTTTTATGTCATATTTAGAAATTGTAGATTATGAAAATGTTGCTACTTTAGGCAGTTCCCCCCACTGGAATATGTTTGTCTACCTGAACTCATTCCATTTCTTCTTCTTCAAGGTGTATTTTAATGCAATCCTCTTGAAAGGGAGTACCTTGACTACTCTACTGCACATAAACACTGATCTTCATAGCTGCAAAATCAGCATTTCACCATTAAAGTCAGGCTCTCATAGGCTTTTGTTTCTGCCTCTGCTACTTTTATCTCCCCAAACAAAATATAATCCATTTAAAGACACAAGCCACACTTAACATTTCCTAGTGATATGCACAGTCCCCAGCACAGTGCTCAGTAATTCCTGTGATGGTTGCTATAACCTTCTGATTAAATTCTCATAAAATGCCCACACAATTAGGAAATTGTGACTGTCTCTTCAAATTGTAAATTTCAAAAGCAACAAAGTTTCTTGAAATATAACTTTGAACAAAGAATATTTGCTCATAACTTGAAAATATGAATGCATTTAGTTTATGGTGGCCATAATTAATATTTTTGTATACATGCACCTTAATAGTAATCATTATGTACAATTTTATTCACTACTTTTCCCCTTGACCTTACATCATATATTTATAATAAATGTGCCTGAATATTTTTTTAAATTTATTAATTCAACTAATAGACACATGGTAATTGCACAGAAATGAGTCTTATAGATTGCCGTATATATTTTCCATGTAAGGAATACATAATGTAAGCAACAATAAAAGAGGCTCAGTTAAGGACTATGGAGCACCAGATACAAGAGGGAATAAAAATAATTGTCTAGGAGAAAGACGTTGGGATGGAAGTACAAGACAGAGAAATTAGCAATTTGGGTGGATGATTAAAAGCAGTTCTTTTTAAACTTTGAAGATAGATTAAAGGAATAAATTCAGGAGGAAGAAAACAGAATAAGAATAAATCAATGGTGGTAAGAAATGTGTATAGCAAATAACTTGTACTTAAATTTGTTTGCATTATAGGGTAAATGCTACAATCTATAAAAATAATTTATTTATTGCCATTTAAAATATAAAGACACATTTTAATGAAAGCAACATTTTTGAATAAGAAATTCAATCAAATTATTATTTATATGACCAAATTATCGTAATCATAAAATATATTTTGTACAATTATCCTGTTGTAAAGTAGAATACCATAACCTCTATTTGCCAGCCTTGGACAGTATTGGGTTCTACCTATTATTCCTGTAATTATTAATAGTGTCTCCTTGCACAATCAATAGTGTCCTACCTTGGGAAATAACCTATATGATTACTCTATAGATAAGCTAATATGTGACTTATTAGGTAATTATTAATTATATTTGATTCTGACTTTCCTTTTTATCAGCTTTCTGCATTGGTTTTATGAATGTATTGTTCTCCCAGAACTGAGACTATCTTTTCAAAAAGCATGTGTGCATATGTGTGGGCACACATGTGTGTGTGTATGTATGTATGTATATGTGAGTGTTGTTTTGGAAACTGTTCAAACATCTGATGCAACATCTTACAAAATGTTACAAGTATCCTTCTAAGGCCTTAGACATAGCTGGCTATCAAATCAGTAAGCATATTGAGATTCACAAGAAGCAGCTTTTGTCTCCCAACTCAAGCCTTACTCCAGGTGATTGCTCCTAGAGGAGAATCTACTCATTAAAAGTTAGAATCCCAGTAATGAATCCTCAGGAGCTTTCACCAAATTAGAAGGGATTGACCATAGAACACTGATCTTACGTCAGGTCTCCAGTGTTAACTGCTTGACTATGGAGTCATTCTCCACTATGAAGGTCAGGAGCCAGAAACTACCAGAAAAAGGAACAATGTAAAACAAAACAAACTCACCTCCAGCCACATGAAGATAGGGACATTTCAATAGACTTAGAGTAAGATATATTGACAATGATCTTACAGATAATGCAAAATAATGTACCAATCATATATTTTATTCATTTAAGGAAAGAGGAAAATTACTTAGAATTTCAGAGTCCTGGGAACTAGAAGAGAACCTTGTTCTCTCAATACCTATTTTTTTTTT
>JAKSZT010000293.1:0-17314 GCA_026826555.1 Tolypeutes matacus | reverse complement strand
CTGCCTTTTGATTAGAGATTATAGTCAATTTACTGTCAAAGTAATTACAGATAAGGCAGGACTTATATTTTGGACTTTGACATTTTGTTATTTGTGTAAGTCTTATAGATTACCTTTTTGTCTCTCATTTCCTTTCCTGCTGTTTTCTTTTGTCTCTAACTGACCTTTTGAAGTTAAACAGTTTATTTCCCTTCCAATTTAATTTTATTGTAGTTTTTAATAATATTTCTCTTCTGTTGGCCATGGAGTTTGAATTTAACACCATAATCTATAGCAATTTAGCTTGAATTGATAAACTTAAATTGAATAATATTTATGACCTCTGCTTCTGTACTCCTTCATCCTTTTTTATGTTATTCTGGTCACAAATTACAGGAAGATACTCTTTTTTGCCCAATAATATAAAATCATAATTTTTTAATGTATTTATTATAAATCATGTTAGATATAAAAAGTAGGTTATAAACCATGGCTACAACAATATTGACATTTGTGTATATCCAGGAATTTACATTTATTGTGGAGTTTTATTTCTTCATATGGGTATAGCTGTCTAGTGTCATCTTCAATGACTCCTTCTAATATTTCTTGAAAGGCAGGTGTAGGTTGTGGTAGGCTGTAACAGACTCCCTCAGCTTTTGTTAATATGGAAATGTCTTTATTTCTTTCTCATTTTAAAGGACTGTCTTGAGAGATTTAAAATTCTTGGCTGATAGTCTATTTTTTTTTCTGTCAGCACTTTAAATAGGTTATCCTAGTGTCTTCTTGCTTCCATTGTTTCTGATGTGTACTAATAATCAAAACCAGAAATGCTCAATAAGAATGTATATCACTATACTGGGAACACAGGCTGCTATCATATCCATAGACTATTGCATGGACCCAGAGGAGGTGATGGTATCAGAGCAGGTGGAAGCACCAGGCCATTTCCTAACTTATTTAGGATTTCTCATTCCTGAATCAACATTTACATGGTTGCTGTTTACCCTTGACTGTTTGCTATAGTTCTGGAAAAGTTATTTTTGACAGTTTCTGCTTGTTTCTGCATTTGCTTGGTGTTTTTGCCACCCGCTTACTAATGCCCCTCCTCAAAATTACTATTTTTAACCTTCCATCCAGAGATATAATATCCATATTTATTTCAAATCTTCTTTATGAAATAGTTGGTTAAAATTCTATAGCTATTTTATTTCTCATATAATTTAACGGAACTTTGAATACTACCACATGTAAAAGGTCTGGTTATAATTTAGATTTCATTCCTTTTCTTTAAAGGTTAATGAATAAATGAAATATGTTTGTCATTTTTGGAACCTTTAAATAAAATTCTATTTATTTTAATTTAATTTATTTTTTCTTATTTTTAATCCCAAATTGGTATAAAATATTACCATTATTATGAGTGTGGTCTGTCCTGGGACACAATTCCCCTCTCTATATGTGGACCTGCGACATCTATGAAACACTTCATCTGCTTCCAATATGCAATGCAGGGACAGGCATGAGATGACATTCCCTCTCCAATAATAAGGAGCTATTGGAAGCAAACCAGGGATCCTGGTTCCAAAACAATTTGGAACCCAGCAGGGCAAACTTCATTAGAATCAAAGGTCTGAGGGTCATTAATGGATCAGTGATTTTATCTCTAGGCCCTTTGGAGCAGAAGCCCCACCGCTTAGAAACACTTGTGCAGTGGCTGGAGCTGCCAAATGATACTGATGTGGTATATCACCCCTAGAGGCATTGCTTGAGCATTTCAAAAAATTTACTTCTAGTATTATAATAAGTCCATCATCAAAGTAAAGAAAGGAATCATCACTGGGCTTTCTATGGTGCTCACAGTGTATGTGGTTTTTAGCTACTACCTTTCATACAAGGAACTCAAACATGAACAGTGACACAAGTACCACTGAGGAAACTAGTGTGGATGCACTCCACATTCCTGTCTGTGGCCAGCTCTACCTTGGCCCTTCCTTCAGAAGCACAAGCCAAAAGGAAATCCTTTCATATGCTAATTTAGAACTAATTTCCAGTAAAAGATGACCAGCACATACTCTTACCATCTCCAAGCATTGGGATGGCAGCCAGGCTCTATACAAACCCTAGGGCACAGACCTCACCCTATCCAAGCACTGGGGTGGTGGAGAGGCTCTCCATAAACCCTAGGACATAGGCCACACTGTTTCTCAGCATTGGAGTGGTGTTCTGGCTCTCACATGCTCCAGGGCACAGGTCCCCCATATCTTAGTACTTGGGAAGCAGCAATCTTCCTTAACAATGAGGTGCAATACCCACACCTGGGTGGGCCCATTCTCTTGGCCTGAGGAAATCTCTTCACTCCAGACCTAGGTTTCCATTGTTTCATCATTGAAGTCATTCTCCCTTCAATTTGTCCCTTCTCTGAACCTTTTTGTCCATTCTGGTAAGGGTACTGTTGATACAAATTTCACAGTCTTTTCAGATTTGCCTGATGTTTACTGGGGACCAATATATCAGACAATAGAAATGTCTGCAGAACTTTTCTGCATAACTGAATTTCCAATGATGATTTCCACCGAAATGGTTGACTAATTCCATGTTCAGTTAAACATTCACATGGGACTCTGTTCTTTGGGAGCTCACATTCCAGAAGCTCAAGGAGGCCCCTGATAGAGCTACTTCTGGTCCTAGTCTCATATTCCATAAATTTCTGGTTTCTTTGCACTTAAAATTTCAGTTTTCAGCCTATAAGGGACTCCAGTATTAGGATTAAAGCCATCCTGTTTGCTTTGGGCCAAACCTTAATGGAAGAAACCTCATCAAATGTTCCTTTTCACAATGGGTTCACACCAACAGGAAAGAATTTAAATTAAGAACATGTTTTTTTCTAGGGTACATAGCTTCATACCACTGCAGCATGTCCAGTGGTGAAAACAATCTCAGTTTTTGTTTATCTGTGATTATCTTAATATCTCCCTCATTTTTGAAAGACAGTCTCACCAATTATAAAATGCTTGGTTGGCAGTTGTTTTCTTTCAGGGCTTTACATTTTATCCCACTGCCACCTTATCTCCAGGGTTTCTTACTAGAATTCAACACTTAACCTTATTTGGACCCCCCTTGCTTTTCTCTTGCAGCTATCACAACACTCCCCTTTTCACTGACATTTAACTGTTTGTATTATGTGCCTGGAAATAGTTCTCTTTGGGTTTATCTTGTTTGTGGTTTGCTGGTCTTCTTGAACATGCATATTAATGTCTTTTGCTAAGTTTCAGAATTTTTGCTATTATTTCTTTCAGTATTCCTACTGGCTTTTTCTCTTATTTCTTCTGTGTCTTCCATAATGTAAATATTGTCATTCTTGATGGTAACCCTTTGCTCCTTAGGTTCTGTTCACTTTATTCATTACTTTTTTCTTTCTGTTCTTTAGCCTGTATGATTTCACTTGTCTTCTTTGTGAGTTTGCTTATCTTACTTCTGCAAACTACAAACTGCTGTTCAAATGCTCTAAGGAATTTTTAATTTATTGTGGTCTTCAACACCATTATTTCTGTTTTCTTCCCTTGTAAAATTTTCATCTCTTTATTGAGAACTTCATATTGTTCATTATTTTCCTGATATCTTTTAGTTTTTTCTATATTTTCCCCTTTATCTCCTTGAGCATGTTGAGCCTCATTTGTTTAAAGTCTTTGTTTGGTATATCCAAAATCTTTTCTTCTTCTTTGATGCTTTCTGCATTTTTATCTAGTTAATTGTTTTCCATTTCTTTGTCATGCAATCCTTTGTTACATAATTTACATTTTAATATTTGAAAGGGTTATTTCTGGGATTTAGTCCATGATCTATCTATTACTTACGTTTCTATCCAGGTAATAATATAACAGAGACTTCCTTGAGTTCAGTACCTAACTAAAACAAACCAGTGCAAAAAATATTTTTCACAGTATTTGCAAAGGCTCTCCTTTAGTTGGTGCTTTTTTCCAGAGTTTAGCCCTCTATCAAAATCAGCAGAGGAGTATATGAATTGTAGGTTCCAATTGTCTTCTCTGAACCTGTGTCTTGTTCTGGGCTTGTAACTTCCTGTGGCCCCAAGAATTCCCTTATTTACAGGACTTTGAATGCCATGTCTAATCTCTATGAAATAGTCTTTCTTCCCATTCTGGGTGTTCTATTGTATGACTTAAATAAGGTAATCCAATATACATTAGTCAAAACATATAAAGTGTGTGGTGCAAAGTGTAAACCATAATGTAAACTACAGTCCATGTTTAGTAACAATGCTTTAATATGTGTTCATCAAATGTAACAAATATACCACACTAGTGAAGGATGTTGTTAATGGGGGAAAGTGGGGGTAGGGGGTGGATTATGTGAGAATCCCTTACAATTTTGATGTAACATTTATGTAATCTTAAACTCCTTTAAAAATAAAGAAAAAAGAAAAAAATGAAGATAGTCCTTTGCCCCAGACTGCTTTGACTTGTTTTCCACAAAGTGACTTTGACTGCAGGGCAAGTTCTAGGAAGGTTTGCCAGAGAATAGTTTCCTGCTTCTGTTTGGTTCATTCTGGGGTACTAGTCAGGCACCCCAGAATATGCATAGGAATTACTCTGCTATACCTGGAACAGAGCCAGGGACCCACAATGGGAGCACAGGATGGTTCCACACCTTGCTGTCAGTGTTGGGGAAGGGGTCAGCAATGTACCATAAGCTTCTCCTACCATTTAATAAAGCTGTATTTGACTCGTTAGTCACTTGCCCAGTTATTACAACACTTTAACTGATTTTCTGAATTCTGAGGAAGATGACTTTGCCAGTTATTGCTAATCTTTCAAAGATTCTGTGGGCAGCACACACTAGAGCAGGTGTTCTTAACCTTTTTTTTTTCCACAGACCCCATTGCCAGTCAGGAGAAAACCAAGAGCCCATGACTAAGTCCAAATTATACTGTGTATTATTTAAGAAATATATCACACTCACACTAATGTATCCCCACAAGAATAATGTTTTTTTGAATTTCAATTCGATCTCATGGAACCCTTTGTTGAGAACCCCTGCCCTAGAGCATATAATTTCACCATGTTGGCCAACTGGAATACCATACATATGCCTTTTGCGTGTATGTGATAACAGATCAGTTTTAATTCTAGCATCTGAAGCTATCCAAGGATATGCTTTATAAACATCACAAGATTTCTATACACATTCAATAAAGTGACAACTATAAAATACCTCAAAATCAAGTAAACATAAATTTGAATTGTTCAAACACAATCCACAGAATTAAAAACAAATTCATAAGTCTCCCACAATTATACTAATTGTCAATTAGAAGTTTTACATTTAATACATGATATAACAGTCAATATGTAGTAGGGGATATTGAAAGTGATTTCAGATCCTCATCCTGCCAGTTGTACTCTATTGGGAAGCTTTGACAATGTATGTGACTGGCCAAAGGTGAGTACAACCAAGACCAGAATAGCAGGTAAATTTCTACCACAGTTCTGTAGCTCCCACTTTTTTGGTCCTTTCTTAGTTAAAAATGAACAGTGGGAGGAAGTGGCTGTGGCTCAATTGGTTTGGGTCCCATTTACAATATGGGAGGCCCCGGGTTCGACTCCGTGGCATGGTGAGCTGGCGCAGCAGGATGACACAACAAAGGGAGACAAGCAGACACAGAAAAATGCAAAAGCAAATGGTCACAGCGAGCACAAGCACCTAGGGGTGGGGTGGGGGGAGGTAAGTAAGTAAAACATCTTTAAAAAAAATGAACAGTGGGAAATAAATATTTATCTTCACATATACTCAAGGTATGCTGTCAAAGCATATTTGCTTACAAACATAAAAATACTTGATAACTAGTTTGAAAAGTAAATAATGTATAAAGGTATATAGCAGTACATTAATCATCTCTGACCCTGGAAAGATGAATTCCATAATTTATATTACATAGAACAAAAATGATTTAGTTTTTTTTAATCCCTCATCTAGAAACACTTGAAAACAAATTATTTATTTCTACCCTCCACAAAGCTGTGAAACAAGTAAAATTTAAAAACCAAGAACAATGAAATGCTTTAATCCAAAATGAACTCAAATATTTGGCCACATAGGTTATTATCATCTTCCAGATTATAGGTAATAATAAAGGCTTTATAAGCAGTTTTAAATCCATAAATACAATAAACATTTTGGTATTTTGGCCACTGGAAAACAAAAGTTTTAGCACCAGTAAAGGGTTGAGATGTCTTACTTATGAAGATTAAATTCAGAATATCTAAGGTTAACTAAAACTGACATCAAAATTGTCAAAGATGGGCAAAAATTCACATTTAAAAACCTCTCTGTTTCTATTTAGAGTAACAACAAGCAATATGATTCCAAAAGTTAAAAACTATTTCACAACCTAAGACTTCAGCTTAGCAAACAGCTTGGGTTCCAAAACTGGTTCACCCCTCTTAAAATGCAAACCCTTAAAATGTGTCTGTGTATACAGACATATATTTTTAAATAATCAGATAATCTTAGGAGCAGCCATTGTGTTTCCTTTGAATTTAACTTGACATGACCTTAGTATTATCATCAGGAAAGGATTAGCCAACTTCTTGGTCTAAAGCTAACATGGTGATCATTTATCAGACTTGCTGTCTTAAGCCAAAAAGGTAGGAACAAGATGTGAAAAAAGAATGAGAAGGTGAGTGCTTTCCTGATATTTGGTAACTAAAATTCATGGGATGCTTAGAAATGACACAATAACTGCCTTTCTTGTCCTTTCTTTACTGAGTTGGCTCTGCTGGAGAAGGGCATTTCTCCTCTTCAAACTTTCTTTTAACCCTGGCAAGTTCATGGAAAGCTTGATTACATACCTTCTTATCATTACTGATGCCTCCATCTGTGTTACCTAAATTGCTTTGCTAACTGCTGTCCTCCTTCCTGTGTTACCTGTATCTGATGATCTAGATCTTCTTTGTTACCAATTAAAAAGAAATTCCTCATGGTGGTTGACTCTGAGGATCTGTCTTTGAAACTTACAGATTTCTTCAAAAACTGCCTCTATCTATGTTTGGAAAAACCAACAGGAAACTCTCTCTCCAGTTCTCATCTACTGTTCTCTCCTAACTCCAAACTCTTCTCATCCTGCTGTATATGGACTATCTTGCTGGACTGCTCTGTCATCTATCATACACTGATTTGTATAAGAATCTTTAGTGGTTGGGTCCTAATGTGTTACAAAATAGAACTGAATGTGCTATGGACCATGATTGGTGGTAATAGTCTGGTGATATTACCTCATAACCTGACAAATGTTCCACCATGGTGTGGTCTGTTGTTGAAGAGATGTTCTATGGGAATTCTACACATGGGCATGATTGCTTTGTAAGTTCACAATTCTGTAATAAAACTATGTTTAAAAAATAATAATAGGGTGGTTTGGGGGGGGGAAATACACCAAATGTAAGATATGGGATATAATTAGTAGTAACATTTTGATGATATTCTTTCATAATTTATAAAAAATGTTTTGCAATAATGCAAGGCATTGGTGATGGGGTGATGTATGGGACTCTGTATGATGTCATGCATGTTTGTTTTATAAGTTCACAACTTTTACTATGCATTTTTTTCTTTTTTTAAATAATTATTTTATTTTTAAAGAATATTTAGATTGCTTAAATGTTACATAAAAATATAAGGGATTCCCATATGTCCTACCCCCCCCACACACACTTTCCCATATTAACAACATCCTTCATTAATGTGGTACATTTGTTACAATTGAGGAACACATATTGAAGCATTGCTACTAACCATGGACTACAGTTTACATTATAGTTACACTTTGTCCCTCACAGTTTTGTAAGTTATGACAAAATGTACAGTGGCCTGTATCCATCACTGCAATGTCATGCAGGACACCACCCATGTCCTGAAAATGACCCACATATTGCACCTATTCTTCCCTCTCCCATCCCTCAGAACCTCTGGTGTCCCCTGCCTTTACATCAATGATAAGAGTTCTTCCATTGCTAGAAGTATAATTGCTAGATTATAATAATAATAAGCCTACTTTAGTTCATTGTTCATTCCCCAAACTTGAGAATTTTCAGATGGTAATGCCCTCTCTGCTTCTAACTGAGAGGGGCAGATGGATGGAACTGTCTTGCTTGCAGTTGTAGACTCTTAAGTTCTTTGTCCATCCTCATCTCCTTGTTAGTTCTTGGTGAGTCCAATGAATTGGAGAGTAGGTGTTGCAGCTCTGCTGAAATTCAGGGCTCAACTGGCACATTTATTGTTTATGTATGTTCATGTATGAATGATATACTTCAATAAAATTTTTAAAAATGGGATGAACTGGATTGTGAGTGCTGACTTGCCCCCGCTGCCCCCGCTATCCACCACAAGCCAGTACTTCTGGCCACAGCTATCCTGTCAGCCCATCACCATGTCCAGAATGCCACCAAGTCCAGCCCTACCAAGCCTCACCACCCACCCTAGGCCCATCCACAAGAACATGTGCAGCAGGCAGACTGTGGACAAGAAGCTGAGCTGGGGTTCCCGGCACCCGAACTGCCCAGAGGGCCCATCTGCACTCAAACAGTGCACCTGTAGCTGACTGGTTCCCCCAAGATGCTGAGAAGTCAGATGTCTACCTGGGGGCGCTGCTACTGTACATCCTTTGCTGCAAATTACATTGTTGTGTTGGGTTGTGAGGCCACCCAATTCTGGGCATGTTGTTCTTTCTACATCAGATTTGATTTACATTTTTAAAAATTAAATAGGAGAAAGAAATTCAATAAGAGAATAATATTCTAGAGGAAAGATGACCTAGCAGAGAGACATAGTTCTAGCATTGATGTTTCCAAATGAAAGAGAGAGAAAGAGTGGGTACAGAAAGAAAGGAAGAAATATTAACCATACATCTTAGTGGTAATCATGATTACTTCCTGAGTCTCAGAAATTACTTCTAATATGGACTGCAATGTTGAAAATGAACAAAATTCATGCTGCTTCCAAGTATTCAGTAATTTATTAACTTTGTACTTTGAGTCTACAAAATAGAGTTAATAATTAGGTTCATTGCTCTCATATACATATATGTTCCTGCACATAATTAATGCACACACATAAATACACACTCACATGTTCACACAAGCCTGGCTGTTTTCTAATTTAGAGAGGAGCAACATATTGGGCCTATAATTTATTTAACCAATTAACTCTTCTCAAAGAGTCAAACTGTTTTTATAGACCCTGCTTCAAGTTTAAACCCTTAAAAATGCCTTCGTTTGTATGTGTGAAAGTGTGTTGATCCAAAATGAAGAAACTTATTTCTTATGATCTTACTAGACTGTTGGGAGGACTATCTAGTTATAACATGAACAGAAACTTTTTCATAATTAATACTCAGAGAAATTGACTTCTCTCCACTTTGTCTTCCCCTAATTGCACTCCCATGGCCATTTGTATTATTTCCTATGGTTTCTAACAGTAGACGTGTTTGCAAAATTATTTAAGTAGGCTATATACATATGTCCTCAACAACCTGTCAACATTTATTTTTAGTAAGGGCTAAAAAGTTGTTCAACCAAAACTGAGGGTAAATCAATCAGATATTTTCCCAATTGAGTTGCAAACTTTAATCAAAACAATTTTTGTTCCCCAAAGGTTTTTAACTGATACTATAATTCAATATATTAAACCAATATATTTTAAATTTCCTAGATGATACTGGAACTATAACAAATGAGAATTGCTAGAAAATAGACAAAATTTTTTGCTCTAGGGCAGTTTTCATTTAGAGGTAGCTAAATTTTGACCATGGGATGAAAATAGAGAAAGGTGGAGGCCTGGAAGCCTTCTTTGAAAAAAATAAATTTTATTCAGGGATACTATTAATTTACATTTAACCATAGCTGCTGGTCCACAAATAATTTACCTAGTGATAATAAAAAATATATTGGGGATATATCATTAATTGTAAACAATAACTTGAAAAAATATACCAGTTTTAATGCATATATGTTGCTTCTAAATTCACTTAATTGCTACTACAATCTCATGTCCTATTCTTACATTGCTTTTTTTACATTTGGTCATGAGAAAAATATTCTTTAGAATCACAGAAAGTTTAATTTTTACTTACTAAGGAAATTGAGTCCTCAGTTTCATGGTAAGTAAAATGAGTCCCAAATATTTACATATTTGGAGTGGAGTTACAATTTGATTCAGGCCTCTGATTTCACACACAGGCCAGTCTCCTCTAGATCATTGTTTCAGGATTCTTAGTTGTCCTTTTTCCAGACCATTATCAAGTTGGGAAATTTTACTGTGATAGGGCTCAATTCTCACAATGAAATGGAGGAGGATGGATTTTTATTAACAGAGGAGCTCTCAATCTTATATCCTGTCTAGGAAAAAGAACTCTGGGATATCTTGGTCAGCTTACCTCCATATATTTAACATTTTTGCATTTCACCATCCATTATCACCTTTGTTGTCTCTTTCGTGTTCAAATACAGGGGAAACCTAAAATTAAATCCTATCATCATGAGGCAATATCTTATTTGTCAGATGTTTCCCTGGCGCCTTAACTATAACTTTTAACATCCACAGTGCCTCTTTTTCTTAAATTGAAAAGTAGCAAAGAATAAGCTGCAGTGTATCTGGTACAGTCTCATTTTTGAAATTGACTAAGACTTCTTAAAAGTTAATCATCTTTTCCCATTTGGTTAATAAAGAAGACTTGAATTATTAATATTAGGCACTGGAATTTTGATAATTAACATTATAAGACAAAAGCAAGCCTACCAGATTAAATTTAATGAGAATAAATTGTTAATGAGTAAAAGAGAATTTTCTTAATAACAAAGAAATTAAGATGCACTGTTTTTCTTATTATGGGACTAAAGTAAGAAATAGGATGTCTGATATTTTTCTAAGGTCTTAGACCACTCACCCAGCAGAGTAAGCACAGTTTATTTTATGTATCTATTGTCCCAGCATAATGATTAACAGTGCATACTTTCATTTTCCAAAGTGTTTTAGGTAGGAAAAAGACTGTGTTCACTTTACCTACAAGCCTGATTCCAGGTGGCCACCTAGTCAAATTGAGTCTGTATCTGTCCTCTGGGTACAGGTATTTTATGAAGGGAAGGTCAATTCTCCCAAGCCAAACCTACAGAACTCTTCCTGTACTTTCCTAAAGTGGAAGGTAGAATCACAGTTTCCTTTGTTGCCATCATTTGTAAGGAGTTAATGACAAATCCATCACTGCTAGTATTCCTCCTTATGGATGAAAAACCTTTATTTCACTAAAGAGAAAGTAGCCAACAAGCAGAGAGATGCAGAAAAGTGCAATGTGACTTTAGTGCTGGTCAACATGGAGGTCTCTCTTTTGCTTCCTGAAAAACTTGCAAGTGTCTCAGGGCCATCAAAATCTTTTCTTCCCCCTGATTGTCTTAGAGTTGAGTTTAGTCACTTTCATATTTTGGTTACTAAAATCAATGCACTGCAAGTGATATGCTCAAAATTATAGATTCATCAATATGATTTTAAGTTATAAGACAGGATTTTCAGCCTGGGCAGCTGGCCACATTATGGGAATTTACAGAAGTTCGTTAAAGTTTCATCTGTTGTCTCTTGTTTTTCAGTGAATTCTGGAGCTTTTAGGAAATTTGTTAGGAAAATTCTGGTACTTCACAGTGGTTTGAATAATTCTTGTCCCCTTCTTTGGAGAGGGAGTCAGGTTTAAAGAGCAATTATTCAAAAAAGCACACCTGAAATAAAGGGAACAGAAGACATACGGGGAAACAATATGGTTAAGGAAAAGCCTTTATGCTCATAGAGCATTAGCTCATCATTCATGGTGAGCAGATAAATATACCTGTGGAACTATACAATTAGT
This sequence comes from Tolypeutes matacus, assembly GCA_026826555.1. Taxonomy (NCBI): domain Eukaryota; kingdom Metazoa; phylum Chordata; class Mammalia; order Cingulata; family Chlamyphoridae; genus Tolypeutes; species Tolypeutes matacus. Next base: position 5,427 of record JAKSZT010000293.1, on the reverse strand, counting down.
CTGCAATAGTGAGATCCTGGCAGTTGTAATAGTAAAACCCGGGAAAATCTAGTAATTGTTCCACCTAACCACTTACTATGCATCCCCTGTGTGATAAAGTCAAGAAGGTTCCATTATACAGCATATACCAACTCTCTGACACCAACTCTATGAGCAATACACCAGGAGACTATATTGATATATTCCATGCCTCATTATGACTAAACAATTGTTACCACTTGACTGCCTATGTCAAACAATTTCTACCAACATTTGTAGGCCAAGAACCAATTATGGAAGCTGAGATTAAGGGATTCTGTATAACTCTTGGTGTGATGATAGGAAGCATACGTGCAGGCCCTATAGAGGAAAAAAATCAATAACTTGTCTGCTGTTTTTTGTTTAGCGAACTAAATTTCCAAAGCCACCACAAGCCCCCAAGAAGAAAATAAACTTGAGCTATATCCAACTAATGCTATAGTGAACTGTATGCTCAGGAAACAAAGTCTGGAGTGTCAAGATGTTAGGTGCACCAATCTCTGGAGTTATTTGCCTTGACCATAGGACCTGGGTGTCTCCAGAGCCCTCAGGAGCCCAACCATTTGGGGTAATATCCACTTTGGCAGTCTACAAGTTCTTGCTGAGATGTGCATAAGCATTACCTCTGGGATGACCTCCCCCACACACTTTGAAGTCTCTTAGCCATATAATCTCATTTGTATTTACCTTCGCCCTTTTATTCTAGGTCTTTTTCCAGTTGAATTGCTAGTTGGTGCTTGTTAGAAATCCCTTCCTACCAGGGAGGCTCATCCTTGGGAGTCATTTCCCATGCTTGGGGGAAGTTAATGCATTAAGATGCTGAGTTTGGCTTAGAGAGAGGCCACATTTGAGTAACAAGGAGGCTTTCAGGAGGCAACTCTTAGGCAACCAACAACACTAGGCTAAGTTTCAATTTCAAGAGCAAAGGCTCATAGGCATAGTCATCAACATCAAGGGCTCAACAATGGATCATTCTCCATCACCAGTCATTGCCCCTGTACTTGGGGGACTATTGCTGCTCCTTTAGAGAATGTGGCAGAACTATCCAAGATGGGAATTCAATATTCTCTTGGTTATTGTGTGAGTCTCCACCCACTGTGACAATACCCCATGAACATTTGAACATATTTATATACCTTATATGTATGCACAGGTGAAATTCCATGTATCCCCCATCACTGACACCCCACACCAATGATCCTCCCCTGGCCCAGTTATAACCCTTCATGATCCAAAGTTTCTTAAAAAATGAATCCATTAAAATAGCCAAATACAATTAGTTGGAAAATGAAATAATAAGATAGTTTTAAATATAAGAAATAAAATACATAAACATTTTAAAAATCTAAAAATAAAATTAAGATTGAGATATTAAAAAATAATGAAAAATATTTAATTTTTTTGATATTTTGTCTTTCTTCACTGTAATATCTGTTGTCCTTTATGTACAGTGACATTTTTTCCCATTTATTCCCCTGTGCCAGTGGGCCCTACTTTGGAGTTTGTGCTTCTGAGAGTGACAGTGTCAGACTCAATTAAGGCTTCCTTACACATGGCTTATCTGTCCCTTCTATTTAAATCTATACTTGGTGCTAGAATTTGTAGGTATACATCCAAGAGACTGGAGTCTTTGGGCTGTCCATGTGCCAGCTTGGTCTGGAACCTCAGGGGAGATGCCAAACCTCCTCTCCAGTACATTGGACTCACCTAGGACAACTAACAAGGTGGTGAGCATTGACAAGCATGGTACTGAGGAAATGAGAGAGCCAACAACTACAAGCAAGTGAGTCCCATCCATCAGCTGTATGGGAATGAAGCCTCCTCTCAATTAGAGTTGGAGTGGACATCACCATCCCAGAATCCTCAGGATTGGGGAATGTTCTATGGACAAGAGTTGACTTACTGTTATTCTTCTATAGACATATTGTGATTCTAGCATTGGAAGAAATTATAACGATGTGGAGGCAGTGACCACGGGACACTCTGGGGGCAGGGAGAGGGAAAAACAGTTGTAATATAGGGGATTTTTTGGGACTTGGGAATCGTCCTGAATGATATTGCAATGACAGATATAGGCCATTTTATATCACCACATTTCATGCAGAACTGTGTGGGAGACAGTATAGACTACGATGTGAACTATGGTCCATGCTCAGGAGCAAAGCCCCAGGATGCATTTATCAATTGCAATGAATGTGCTACACTAATGAAGGATGTTTATGTGGGATGATGTGGGAAGTGTGGAGAGTGGGGCATATGGGAATCCCTGTATTTTTTGTGTAACATTTATGTAATCTAAGTATCTTTTAAAAATTAAAACATTATTAGAAAAGATGTTAGGTGCGCCTGAGAGCCCAACAGGAAGCACAGTTTGCAGGGTACAGTGCTTTTGCTAAAGTTCCCTTTGTAGATTAGTTTTTTCAGAAATGGACATGGATGACATAGGATAGGAATACTTAGAAAAGGATAAATATGGGGCAACCAGATTGACTGAGAAAATGTTTTGAAGGAAAATGGTCATTAAGTGAATATCACAATTTCTCTTCCGTGATTAACCGCATTTTTTCAATATTGTAGTGTAAGAGTAAAATGTGGAAGAATTAACACTTTATAGTGCTTTCATTTTTTTCCTTAACTAAATGGGAGGTAAATATTTCCCCCTGTATCATACAATGTGTGTTTTGAAAATTTTTGCATCACTTATTTCGTCCAAAGATGGTAGAACTGAAAGCATAAATCTGAGCATATCCAATAAGAAAGGACATCACCCAGTGGTCCTTATTTGGATCAGAATATCATGTGGAATGCTTTTGCCTTCTTTAATTGGCAAGTTGACCAAAAGTTCAGATATGCCATGGGAAATTTCTGCTTTGCAGCTGTCCTTTCCAAATATAATAACATGTGGAACCCCATTTTATTCTCAAAGGAGAACAAAATTTGGCAATATTACATTCTCACCTTATGCACTGTGAAAAGGTTAGATGAAATGTACAACTGTGTATGTGATAAAGATTTTATTATATGTGAGGAAGGACATAAGGGGCAATTGATGTCTTCCTTAGCATACATCTCTCTTATGCACTAAAATAAAGATCTTCTCTTAGAAATCAGTTTCTCTCAAAACTGCACATATATATTTATATATCATATATATTTATATATCATTTTACAAATATTGGTATGTATTGTGAAAATTTTGATTTTTACCCACAATAAAAAATAATGCACAGATACTTTTTATTAGAGAAAAGCTGATCAACTGAACAAACCCATCAAGATAATATGATGACCAGAGGGGAACAGAAAAATACAAATGACTCTGAGAAACTGGAAAATATGGACCAGTCCAATGCACAAAATAAAAACCAGGAAGCAATGCAGAACTTCGAACAACTAATCAAAGCTATCCAAACAAATATCATGGACCAACTTAAAGAACTGAAGGAAGAGATTATGGTTATAAAGAAGACACTGGGAGAACAGACTGAAGAAATAGCTAACACGCCTAAAAAGGTAATGGATATGATGGTGAACAAAGGCACAAGCCAAGAAATTAAAAAGACGCTGGACTCACATAGCAGCAGATTTGAACAGGCAGAGGAAAGAATTAGTGATATGGAAGAAAATACAGTTGAAATCAAATAGATTGTAGAACAGAGAGACAAAAAGATAGAAAAAACCCAGCATGGTCTCAGGGAATTAACCGATAATACAAAACGTACAAACATACGCATTATGGGCATCCCAGAAGGAGAAGAGAAGGGAAAGGGAACAGAAGGAGTGTTGAAGGAAGTTATGGCTGAAAATTTCCCAACTATATTGAGAGAGATGGACGTGCAGATCCAGGAAGCACAGCGCACCCCAAATACTATAAATCCCAACAGGCCAACTCCAAGACATATACTTGTCAAAATGTCAAATGCTCAAGACAAAGAGAAAATACTCAAGGCAGCAAGAGAAAAGAGAACCATCACATACAAGGGAAGCACAATAAAATTAATTGCTGATTTCTAGGCTGAAACCACGGAGGGAAGAAGACAGTGGTATGACATAGACAAAACACTAAAAGAAAAAAACTTCCAGCCACGAATTCTCTATCCCGCAAAATTGGCATTCAAAAATGATGGAGAGTTCAAAATATTCACACATAAACAGCAATTAAGAGAGTATGTCAAGAAGAAACCAGCACTTCAAGAAACACTAAAGGAATGTCTAAAAGTTGAAAGGAAAAAACAAAGGAGAGAGAGTTGGAGGAGAGTTTAAAAACAACTGAAAAGTCAAAAAGAGAAACAAAACAACATATGACATACATTAACCCAAAGACAAAATGGCTGAAGTAAGAAATTCGTTACGAGTAATAACACTGAATGTTAATGGCTTAAATTCACCAATCAAAAGACACAGATTGGCAGAATGGATAAGAAAATATGATCCATCTATATGCTGTCTACACGAAACCCACCTTCGACCCAGGTATTCAAGGAGGCTGAAAGTGAAAGGCTGGAAAACCATTTTACAAGCTAACAATAGCCAAAAAAGGGCAGGAGAAGCTATTCTAATATCAGACAAAATAGACTTTAAATGCAAAACTGTTGTAAGAGACAAAGATGGACACACATATTAGTAAAAGGAGTAATCTCTCAAGAACAGAGAACAATCATCAACATTTACGCACCTAATCGGGGTGCCTCAAAATACGTGCGGCAAACTCTGGAAAAACTAAGAGGAGAAATAAATTCCTATACAATTATAGCAGGGGATTCAACACACCACTATCACCACTAACATCTAGGCAGAGAATAAATAAAGAAACTAAGGCACTCAACAATACATTAGAAGATTTGGACTTAATAAACATATACAGAACACTACACCCAAATACAGTGGGATTTACATTCTTCTCGAGTGCACATGGAACATACTCCAAAATAGACCTCATGCTAGGCCACAAAACAACACTCAATGAATTCAGAAATATTGAGATTATACGATGTAATTTCTCTGACCACAACGGAATGAAGTTGGAAATCACTAAGCGCCAGAGAAACAGATTAGGCACAAGGATATGGAAATTAAACAACACACTCTTAGACAAATGGTGGGTCAAAGAGGAAATTTCAAAACAAATTTGTAACTACCTTGAAAATAATGAAAACCACAACACAACATATCAAAACCTATGGGATGCAGCGAAAGCAGTCCTGAGAGGGAAGTTCTTAGCCATAATTTCATATAAAAAAGAAGAAAGAAGAAGAAAGAGCTAAAATTGAAGACCTAACTGCACATTTGGAGGAATTGGAAAAACAACAACAAACTAAACCTAAAGTTTCCTGTAGAAAGCAGGAAATAACAAAGACTAGAGCAGAACTAAATGAAATAGAGAATAAGAAAGCACTGGAAACAATAAAC
>JAKSZT010000291.1:339806-361990 GCA_026826555.1 Tolypeutes matacus | reverse complement strand
CTGAACTGAAAAAAGACAGGAGAACAGAGAGAAAAAAGAATGTTAAAAATGGAACTGGATAAGGGGTATTTCTCAGGGAATTGAATGAAAACTTGAAACACACAAATATATACATAAGTGGTGCTCAAAATGGGAAGAGTCTGGAAAAGGAGCAGAAAGAATATTTGAGGAAATAATGACCAAAAACTTCCCAACCTTTAAGAAAGATATAAATATCAATTTCCAAGAAGGGCAACACACTCCAAACAGAATAAATGTAAATAGACCTAATCTGAGATACCTATTAAAAAAACTGACAAATATGAGAACTAAAGAAAGGATTCTGAAAGCAGAATAAGAAAAGTAAAGCATCACATACAAGGAAACTTCAATACTATTAAGTGCCAACCTATCAGAAACCATGGAAGTGAGAAAGCAGTGCCATGATTTATTTAAGGTACTGAAAGAGAAAAACTGCAAGGCAAGAGTTCTGTATCAAGCAAAACTGCCTTTCAAAAATGAGGATGAGTCTAAAGTCTTCAGAGACAAACAAAAACTGAGAGACTATTTAAACAAAAGAACAGAACTACAAGAGATTCTAAAGGGAGTGCTGCAGCCTGAAAGGGATAAGTAAGCATGAGAGACTTGGAGGAGAGTGTAGAAATGAAGTTCATTAGGAGAAGTAAAAAGACAGACAATAATAAGATATGAAAACAGAAAGCCAAGGGATAATATGTATGAATTAAGTCATGCCTTTACAGTAATAACATTGAATGTTAATGGCTTTAAACTCCCCAATCAAATGGCATAGACTGATAGAAGAGATTATAAATATGAGCCACCTGTACACTGTTTATGAGAGACTCATCTCAGATGTAAGGAAACAAACTGGTTGAAAGTGAAAGTTTGGAAAGAGATATTCCACAGAAATAATAACCAAAACAGATCTGGAATAATGATACTAATATTGGAAAAATAGATTTTAAATGTAAAACTGTTATAAGGATGAAGAAAATCATTATATATTAATAAAAGGGACAATTCACCAAGAAGAAATAACTATATGTGGCAGTTTGATATTATTTATGAATTCCAAAATGATATATTGATTTTGTTTGAAAACTGGTCTGTTCCTCTGGGCATGATACCCCTTTGCTTGTATTAAATTCAGAGGATTCAATTTTACTTTATTAAATCAAGATTAGGGCTTTGATTTGACCATTTCCTTAAGGTGTGCAGGGTTGGGTCAACTGCCCCCTTGGTGGGCTATATAATGGATGCTCAATTAAGACACACAGAGAAGATACACAGAGGGAGAAAGACAGTGCCATAGACATAGCAGAGGCCCTGAGAAGAGTGATGAGATATTTGCTTGACAGTTTACAGCTGATCTTGTGAAGAGACTACAGCAGCTGAGCACAGAAAGAAATGAGCCGTGGGAAGAGAGACAAGCCTTATACCAGCCTACAGCTGAGATAAGAATAATCTGGATCCATGGAGATTTAAAAGAGAGCAGAAGGCTGAACTGTCACAGATGTTGCCTGCCATCTTGCTTCAACATGTGGAAGCAGAGTTAGGAAAGGAAGTAACCTTGAATTTGACTCATTAGGACCTTGTAAATGTAAGATTTTACCCCAAATAAATACACCTTATAAAAACCAACATATTTCTGGCACTTTGCATCAGCATCCCCTTGGCTGATTAATACAGAATTTTGTACCAAGAGTGGGTGGTACTTTTGTAATTACCAAAAATGCTGGAATGATTTTATAACTGGATAAGGGGTATTTTTTTGGAGGAATTGTGAGATACTTGATAGAAAAGGCCTAGTCGGCTTTGAAGAGACTGTTGGTAGGAAAATGAACACTAAAGAATCTTTTGATGAGGACTTAGAAGTAAATGATGAAACTATTATTGGAAACTGGAGGAAAAGCAGTCCACGTTTTAAAGTCACAGAGAATTAGCGAAATTGACTCCTGCTGTTGTATGGAAGGCAGAACTTAAAAATTATGGGCTTGGACATTTAGGCAAGGAAACTTCCAAACTAAATGTGGAAAATGCAGTCTGGCTTCTCCTTGCAGCTTATAGCAAAGTGTTAGAGGGAAGAAGTAAGCTGATAACTGAACTATTGTTGCATGAAGAAACCCAAAACTGATTCTGGAATTCCCAAGCCTCTGTAAATCAATCCCCTAAACAGTAAAAGTAATGTCCCATTTGAGAAATTAACTGAACATGGAACTTATAAGTCAGGATTGAAAATACAGTTATATAAGGAAGCCTTGTGGAAAATCTTACTGTCTGATGTCTTGTACCAATTTTTTCTGCATGCTAAACCAACAAGCTTTTTGTGAGCATTGTATTATCAAAATCACTGTCAGCCTGGACTTAAAGGGTCATGGACAACAGATGTGAAAAGGAAAATGTCTTTAAGAAGAAAACTATGATTGCTGAGGTCTGGAATTAAGACATCTCCTTGGACCAAAAGAAGGACCCCACCCACGTGTACAGAGAGGGTGAGTTTGCCCTGGCATTTGAAGAGGGTGGATGTTCCAGCCCACTCTTCAGCAAGAGTTTTGCCATTCCAGCCTACAGAAAGGGTGAACATTTCCCAAGGGTTGGGGAGAGTAAGGTTACCACCTCATAGGTCTGAGAGGGCTGGGCATGTTTCCCATGGATTAGGAAAGACCAGATAACCACCTCAGTGCTCTGAAAGGGATAGGCTTGTAGGCCAGAGATCAGGGAGAATGTTGCCTCCCCCTAACTGTACTAAAGGGGTTGAGACTTTAACCCAGAGATTGGGTAAAATGTTGCCATCACCCCAACATTCTTGGAAAATGAGATCTGGAGCTCAGTCACCACCTAGATGCCTGATGAGGGTGGAACCAAGGAAATGGCCATTGGGCAAGCCTGTGGAAAGGGTGGGTCCCCATGAGGCCCTGGGGAGAAGAAGTCATCACCTTGAGAATGGCTCAGATTTTAAAATCTAATGAAGGAAGAGGCAAGATGGTGTCACTTTAGGAGGGCACTCACTCAGTAGCTCTCTGAGGATGCCTGATTGAGGACAGGATCCTGCCCAGGGGTCTGTGCTGTGGGCAGACAGAGCAAGAATCTTGGGGCATCTATCTGGAGGCAGCTTGATGGCATGGATTGTTCAGTAGAGATTTGTGAGTTTTAACACTTCCTGTGGAGGTTAACACATATGGCTGAGCCCTGAGTCCCACCCTCAGAGGAAAAGGCTGGTTTGAGCCATGACTCCAGAGGCAACCTGGTGAGAGGGAGTGATCTCTGAGAGTGGGAGAGTTCTGAAAGAAGGTGGTGTGGGGTTTCCTTTCTGTGGATTTGGCTGCCTGGACCCCCTCATAGCTTTGGGGAGCAGATAACCTGGCTTGAAACAGCAGCAGGCTGAGGGGAGAGGTGACTCTACTGAGGAAGCCTGATTAACCCAACAGCCCAGTGATACTCAGGCTTGGCTCCAGAGGGGGCAGAGTCAGAAAGTTTTAGCATTCTGCACTGACTAGTATCAAAATCACTGTCAGCCTAGACTTAAAGGGTCATGGACAGAGCTTCAGTCCCCTGGGGTGGCCAGGAAGTGGGAAGTGCTTGATTAGTGTCCACGAGCCTAGTGAGGGTCCCCTCAGTGAAGGGGATGGTCTAGAAGATGACATATTTTGGGGCCCTTATATTGCAAAAAAAAAAAAGACAGTCACTTTAAAAAATAAAAAATGAATTTTTCTTTTTAATTTAGTTTAATAGCTAAAATCTGCCTCAAAACCTGCATATAGAACCTTGCAGGGCAATTGATTGATAAATACAAGCAGGTTGAGAGGTTCCACAAGGGCCCAAGAAGGAACACTGTTCTTCCTTAGATGTGTATGACTGCTTGCTTGTGTGGTTGTTTGTTTTTTTCTGTTTATTTGTTGTCTCTTGCTTTTCTTTCCTCTTTCCTCACCCCCTTCTTTTTTCTTTCATTTTTTAATTCATTTTTAAAATTAGGTGCTGCTAGCTTGTCACTTATTTGCTGTGCTGCATCTTCAGTGATTTCCCATTCTCTGTGTATATTGATATTTTATCCCAAGCTATCTGTTTTCCTTCCTTCATCTTTCTGCCTTCTGCTTTCTCTTCTGGTTCTTACATACCACGTTTTTTTTTTTTACCGGGAGGTACCGGGGATCGAACCCCGGTCTCTCCATATGGTAGACGGACGCCGAACCTCTTGAGCTACATCCGTTTCCCCCACGTTTTTTTCATTAGCTCACAACTTAAGGGTGTCAATTTCTATTCTATCTATTCTGTTTTCTTTTTTATTAATATTAACTTTTTCCTTTCAGCCCTTTTTTACTCGTTCTCTTCCTCCTCACCATTCGAGCCTTTTAAATCATTAGATATATATTCCTCTATATGGGTTCCCAGTCCATTGTAGGTACTCCACTTTTATTCCTATCACTCTACACTGCCTACATGAGCTAAATATTCATTTCACTAAGTCTTATACAGCCCGTCTTCTAACTTCTATCAATATTACTATTATCCTTCTTCCTTTCTCACATCTTTTGATTCTTCTGGCCCTAATCTTTTGCCTTCAAGGGAACATATACAGAAGCAAGGAAATAAGATAAGAAAAAAAGTGTCAAAGAGAAAACTTAACACACACAGAACCACCAGCTAAATAAAACTCTAGAACAGAGAGAGAAGCTAATCAACCGAACAAACCCATCAAGATAAAATGAGGACTAGAGGGCAACAAAAAATTACAAACCACACTGAGAAAGAGGAAGACATGGACTAGTCCAATGAACAAACTAAAATCTAGGAAGAGATGCAGAACATCAAACAACTAATCAAAGCTTTCCAAACAAATATCATGGACCAACTTAATGAAGTGAAAGAAGAGATTAAGGATATTAAGAAGATACTGGGAGAACATACTGAAGAAATTGTAAACATACATAAAAAGATAACGGATTTGATGGTGAACAATGGCAAAATCCAAGAAATCAAAAAGACTCTGGATTCACATAACAGCAGATTTGAACAGGCAGAAGAAAAAAAAATAGTGATGTGGAAAACAATACATCTGAAACCAAACAGATAGTAGAACAGATAGACAAAAAGATGGAAAAAAATCCAGCAGGGACTCAGGGATTTAACTGACAACAAAAAATACGCATTATGGGCATCCCAGAAAGAGAAGAGAAGGGAAAGGGAACAGAAGAGTGCTGAAGGAAATAATGGCTGAAAACCCTCAAATCCTATTGAGAGAGATGGATGTGCAGATCCAGGAAGCACAGCACACCCCAAACAGTAAAAATCCAAATAGACCAACTCCAAGACATGTACTTGTCAAAATGTCCAATGCTCAAGACAAAGAGAAAATACTCAAGGCAGCAAGAGAAAAGAGAACCATCACATACAAGGGAAGTACAATAAGATTAAGTGCTGATTTCTAATCTAAAACCACGGAGGCAAGAAGACAGTGGTATGACATATTCAAAGTACGAAAAGAAAAAAACTTCCAGCCATGAATTCTCTATCCAGAAAAACTGGCATTCAAAAATGATGGAGAGTTCAAAATATTCACAGATAAGTAGAAATGAAGAGAGTATGCCAATAAGAAACATGCACTTCAAGAAATACTAAAGGAAGTTCTATAATTTTAAAGGAAAAAATAAGGGAGAGAGAGTTGGAGGAGAGTTTAAAAACAACTAAAAAGACAAAAACAGAAACAAAACATCATATGACATATATTAACCCAAAGAAAATATGGCTGAAGTAAGAAATTCATTGTGAGTAATAACACTGAATGTTAATGGATTAAATTCACGACTCAAGAGATGCAGATTGACAGAATGGATAAGGAAATATGATCCATCTATGTGCTGTCTACAAGAAACCCACCTTTGACCCAGGGATTCAAGGAGGCTGAAAGTGAATGGCTGGAAAACAATTTTACAAGCTGACAATAGCCAAAAAAGGGCAGGAATAGCTATTCTAATATCAGACAAAATAGACTTTAACTGGAAAAATTTGGAAGAGACAAAGATGAACACTATATATTAGTAAAAGGAGTAATCTCACAAGAAGAGAGAACAATCATCAACATTTATGCACCTAATTGGGGTGCCTCATAACACATGAGGCAAACTCTGGAAAAACTAAGTGGAGAAATAAGTGCCTCTACAAATATACTGGGGGACTTTAATAAACCATTATCATCATTAGACAGAACATCTAGACAGAATCAATGAAGAAACAAAGGCTCTCAACAATACATTAGAGGACCTGGACTTAATAGATATATACAGACACTGCACCCAAATACAGCAGGATTTACATTCTTCTCGAGTGTGCATGGATCATGCTCCAAGATAGACCATATGCTAGGCTACAGAACAACTCTCAATGAACTCAGAAAGACTGAGATTATACAAAGTAATTTCTCTGACCACAATGGAATGAAATTGGAAATCACTAAGGACTAGAGAATCAGATTAGGCACAAAGATATGGAAGTTAAACAACACAGTCTTAGACAAACAGTGGGTCAAGGAGGAAATCTCAAAAGAAATCAGTAACTACCTTGAAACTAATAAAAATGACAACACAACATATCAAAACCTATGGCATGTAGCAAAAGCTGTCCTGAGAGGAAAATTCATAGCCATAAATACATATATTAAAAAAGAAGAAAGAGCTAAAATTGAAGACCTAACTGCACACTGGGAGGAATTGGAAAAACAACAACAAACTAAACATAAAGGAAGTAACAATGATTAGAGCAGAACTAAATGAAATAGAGAATAAGAAAGCACTAGAAAAAAATAAACAAAACCAAAATCTGGTTCTTCGAGAAGATCAATAAAACTGACAAAACCTTAGCGAGACTAACAAAAAAAAGAGAGAGAGAACAGATGCAAATACACAAAATAAGGAATGACCAAGGGGATATCACTACTGACCCCACAGAAATTAAGAGTATCATGAGAAGTTACTTTGAAAAATGATAAACCAACAAGAATGATAATTTAGAGGAAATGGACAAGTTTTTAGAAACTCACAAACAGTCTACATTGATGAAAGAAGAAATTGATGAACTCAACAGTCCAATTACAAGTAAAGAGATAGACTCAGTCACCAAAAATCTCCCAGCTAAGAAGAGCCCAGGACCAGATGGCTTCACAGCTGAATTCTACCAAACATTCCAGAAAGACCTAACACCAATTCTGCTTAACTCTTCCAAAAAATAGAAGTAGAAGGAATATTGCCCAACTAATTCTACAATACCAACATCACCCTAATACCAAAACGAAACAAAGATACCACGAGAAAGGAAAATTACAGACCAATTTCTCTATTGAACCTAGATGGTGAAATCCTCAACAAAATACTTGCTAATCGCACTCAACAACATATCAAAAGGATTATACACCATGACCAAGTGGGTTTCATCCCGGGTATGCAAGGATGGTTCAATATAAGAAAATCAATCAATGTAATACACCACATAAACATATTGAAAGAAAAAAATCACATGAGTATCTCTATAGATGCAGAAAAAGCATTTGACAAAATATGGCACTCTTTCCTGATAAAAACACTGTAAAAGATAGGATTAGAAGGAAACTTTCTGAATATGATAAAGGGTATATATGAAAAACCCAAAGTTAACACATCTTCAATGGTGGAATCCTAAAAGCCTTCCCTCTGAGATTGGGAACAAGACAAGGATGCCCACTATCACCACTCTTGTTTAACATTGACTTAGAAGTACTTGCTCAAGCACTGAGGCAAGAAAAAGATATAAAAGGCATCCAAATTGGAAAAGTCATTTATAATAGTAACTAAAAGATTCAAATACATAGGAATAAATTTAACTAAAGATGTAAAGGAGTTATATACAGAAAACTGCACAACACTGTTAAAGGAAATCAAAGAAGACTTAAATAAATGGAAGAATATTCCCTGTACATGGATAGGAAGATTAAACATCATCAAGACGTCTATCCTACCCAAACTAATCTACAGATTTAATGCAATCCCAATAAAAAGCAACACTGTATTTTTTAAGGAACTGGAAAAACTAACTACAAAATATATTTGGAAAGGTAAGAGGCCCCAAATTGCCAAAGACATATTGAAAAAGAAAAATGAAGTTGCAGGTATCACACCACCTGACTTTAAAACATACTTCAAGGCTACAGTGCTCAAAACTCCATGGTATTGGCACAAGGATAGACCTACTGACCAATGGAACTGAATGGAGAGTTCCGATGTAGATCCTCACATATACAATCATCTGATATTCAACAAGGCCAGCAAGCCCACTCAGTTGGGAGAGAATGGCCTCTTTTACAAGTGGTTCTTGGAGAACTGATATCTATAGCCAAAAGAATGAGAGAAGAATACCATCTCACACCTTATACAAAAATCAATTCAAGATGGATCAAAGATCTAAATATAATATCCAAAGACATAAAGACCTTGGAAGATAATGTAAGGAAGCATCTATAGGACCTTGTATTAGGAAATGGTTTCATGAACTTCACAACCAAAGCATGAGCAACAAGAGAAAAAATAGATAAATGGGATCTCCTCAAAATTAAAAACCTCTGCACTTCAAAGGACGTAATTAAGAAAATAAAAAGGCAGCCTACCCAATGGGAAAAAATATTTGGCAACCATATATCTGATAGGAGCCTATTATTCTACATATATAAAGAAATCCTACACCTCAAAAATAAAAAGACAAACAACCCATTTAAAAAATAGGCAAGTGACTTGAAAAGACACTTCTCCAAGGAAGAAATACAAATGGCTAAAAAGCACATGAAAAAATGCTCAACATCGCTAGCTATTAAGGAAATGCAAATCAAAACTACAATGAGATACCATCTTACACCCATCAGAATGGCAGCTAGTAAAAAAAAAACAACAACAGACTCTAAGTGTTGGAGAGGATTTGGAGGAATAGGAACCCTCATCCACTGCTGGTGGGATTGTGGAATGGTCCAGCCACTGTAGAGGACAGTTTGGCACTTCCTCAGAAAACTAACAATAGATCTTCTGTATGATCCAGCAATTCCACTGGTGGGTATATACCCAGAAGAACTTAAAGCAAAGACATGAACAGAAATATGAACACCATTGTTCACAATTGTCAAAAGTTGGAATCAGCCTCGGTGCCCATCAACAGTCGAATGGATAAAAAATGTGGTACGTATAAACAATGGAATGTTACTCAGCTCTAAGAAGGAATAAATTGTGAACACATGGAATAAAATGGATGAATCTTGAAGACCTTATGTTGAGAGAAGCAAGCCAGGCATTGAAGGATGAACAATATATGACCTCACTGATTTGAATTGAGGAAAGTGAGCAGTCTCTGAGAACCAGTGATTGAAAGATAGGTTAAAAAGGGAGAGAAAGAGAAGAGAAGGTTGTGAACCATCACCCATATGGACATAATCTATGCTAAAGTGATAGAGTATAGTTGCATATTGAAGGATAGGACAGGTTGGTAGTGATATTACTGGGTTTGGTGGTGCAGCATTGACAGGTGAGTAGATTAGGAAGGGTAGGTTAGAATACCTAGGATACTGAGGGAAGAGATGGGAGGGGACTAGGTGAACACAGGAAAAGTTACGGATCAAAGAAGGGTTACAGAGGGGGCAGGAGTGGATCATTGGTTGGGGTTGTCTGGGATGGGGGTTTCATGGGAAGAAATTCACCTGAATATACATGAAAGTTATATAAAATTGTTCAAATGATCAAGGGGTGGGGCATGGTCACAGTGGGTCGACAATCACTCAATAAATGAGGGAATACTGAATTCCCAGCCTGAAGAGCTCTGCCACATTATCCAAGGCAGCAACAAATGTCCCCCGAGTGCAGGAACAGTGTCTGGAAAAGGAGGAGGGACCACTGATGGGTTCTTGTTATTGATAACTAGCCTTACGAGTCTTTGCTTTGTAATTGAAACTTAGCCTACTGTTATGGGGTGCCTAAGGGTTGCCACCTGAGAGCCTCCTTGTTGCTCAAATGTGGCCTCTCTCTAAGCCAAATTCAGCATATGAATACATTACTTTCCCTCCAGCATGGGACATGACTCCCGGGATGAGTCTCCCTGGCAACGATGGATTAATACCAAGTGCCAACTGGCAATACAACTGGAAAAAAACCTTGAATAAAAGGGGGAAAAGGTAAAGACAAATGAGTTATTGTGGCTAAGAGACTTCAAAGAGAGTTGGGACGTCATCCCAGAGGTAACGCTTACGCATATCTCAGTAGGATCTCATAGAACAACAAAGTGTATATCATCCCATGCAGAGGGGCTGCTGAGGGCTCTGGAGACACCCAGGTCCAATATAAGGGGGGATAATTCCAGAGACTGATGCCCTATCATTGGGCTCTACTTTGGAATCTGTGCTCCTGATAGTGACAGAGTTGGATTCAAATAAGTCCTCCCTGCACGTGGTTCATCAGTCCCTTCTAGTCAAACTTATATGTGATGCAGGAGTTTGTAGGTATACTTCCAGAGACTGGAGCCTCTGGCCTGCCCATGTGCCAGCTGTACCTGGAATCTTGGTGGAGCTGCAACTCCTACTCTACAGCTCAATGGACTCACCCAAGTCACCTGGTGAGAAGACGATGATGGACAATGGCCATCCCAGGGAATGGAGAGAGCCTGCAGCTGCAGGCAGGATAATCCCATCCACTGTATCCATGGGATTTAAGACCCTCTCACTTGGAGGTGGAGTGGACATCACCATCGCAAACTCCTCAGGATTGGGGGAAGAGCTATGGACTAGAGTGGACCTAGTGGTATTCTGTTGTAGATGTAGTGTGATTCAAACAATGGAATAAATTACAACAGTGAAGGTGAGCCAGTGGCCAATGGACGCTTTTGGGGCAGGGAAGGGAAAAGCAGTTGTAATACAGGTACTTTTTCAGGACTTGGGAATTATCCTGAATGACATTACAATGACAGATATAGGCCATTTTACATCAGCATATAACATGCAGAACTGTGGGGGAAAGAGTATGGTCTACAATGTGAACTATGGTCCATGCTTAATAACAAAGCCCCAGGATGTGTATATCCATTGCAGGTGATGTGCCACACTAATGAAAGATGTTTATGTGGGATGTAGTTGGAGGTGTGGGAGGTGGGGAACATGGGAACTCCTGTAATTTTTGTGTAACATTTATGTATCTAAGCAACTTTTAAAATATATATATATAAAAGAAATTTACTTGGAAATAGCTAACAAAATCAGTTTGTTAATTTAAGTATGTAAGGAATATAGAATGTTTTTCTTTATTAAAAAAGAAGAAAATGACTTTGTCCTAAGATAAAATAACTAGTTATTAAGAAGAAGGAAAATAGCTGGAATATGGTTCTGTAAAGAAAAATCCCTCCACTTTCCTTAAAGGCCGAGTTGAGTAAAACCTGTGCTTTAAACTGCAAAGGACACTGCTAAAGCATATATATTTATGAAAACTGTTATTAATATTTTTGTATTTTAATTCACAATGGAAAAATATATTCCCAAACAGAAAAATCAAAAATCAAAAATCAAAAATCTAATGAAGTATGCCCCACAGGTTTACAGAACTGTAGAGGACCCATTAATCATATTTCCCACCCAATTTCTTCTTATGATAATGCAAATGTTTATCCTTTGTCTGTGCCTCTGTATATTGGAATATGATATTTTTTTTGTAAGTTTCAGAGGTCTATGGCCAGATAACATTTTGCCCCAAGACAAACTTTATTTCTATAAACTTATTATGATGTGGTTTGGTACTTAGCATTGGTAACCAAAAGGATTTAAAGTTTTTCTGTTTTTTTTTTTTTAATGTTGCAATGTGTTTTTTTATTTCAGAGGGTGAAGTGTGGCAGTTTGATATTATTCATGAATTCCGAAAAGATATATTGATTATGTTTGTAAACTGTTCTGTTCCTCTTGGCATAATAACCCTATGATTGTATTAATGTCAGAGGTTTCACTTTTCCTTTATTTTATCAAGATTAGTGCTTTGATTCAATCACATCATTAGGGTGTGCAAGTTTGAGTCCCTGCCCCATTGGTGGGCTATATAACAGAACCTCAATTAAGAACACAGAAGTAGATACACAGAGAAGATACACAGAGGATGAGAGACAGCTCCAGAGACATGGCAGAGGCCCCAGGAAGAGAGATGATCCATTTGCCTCATAGTTTACAGCTGATCTTGTCAAGGGAACAGACCAGCTGAACCCATAAAGATACTAGCCCTGGGAATAGTGATGGCCTTATGCCAGCCTACAGTTGAGATCAGAGGAAGCTGGACCCATGGAGCTTTAAGAGGAAGAGGAAGGCTGATCCCTAACAGACATTGACTGCCATGCTTTTTCAACACGTGGCAACAGAGATAGGTAAGGAAGTAACCTTGAATTCGACTCTTTAAGGACTTGTAACTGTAAGCTTTTATCCCAAATAAATACCTTTTATGAAAGCCAACAGATTTCTGGTACTTTGCATCTGCACATCTTTGGCTGACTAATGCATATACCTATACTAATATGTGTACTAACATGTATATTAGTACATATACTAATACATAATAATAAATAATTATGCACCTAACCTGTGTGCCCCAAAATACATGAGGCACACACTGGCAACTGAAGGGAGAAATAGCTGTCTCTGCACTAATAGTGGACTTCAATACACCACTGTCAATATTGGAAAGGACATCTGGACGGAGGATAAAAAAAGAAGCAAAGAGTTTGAACTATATGATAAATGACCGAGAACTAGCAGATATGTATATATCATTACACCATAAAAGAGCAGGATATACATTCTCTTTAAGCACTCATGGATCCTCCAAGATAGACCATATGTTGGGTCTCAGGACAGGTCTTGATAAATTTAAAAAGATCAAATTATACAAAACACTTTCTCTGGTCATAATGGAATGAAACTGGAAATCAATAATGGATGGAAAAAGGGAAAATTCACAAACATATGGAGATTAAACAGCACACTCTTAAATAATCAATAGATCAATGAAGAAGTTGCAAGAGAATTCTGTTAATAATTGAGACAAATGAAAATGAGGACAGAACATATCAAAACCTCTGGGACACATAGAAATGGAGAAGGGGAAATGGGGTGGGAGAGCACTGTACCTTGAGGCATGACTGGGTTAGCAGGTGCCGCGGTTGGTATTCCTTTCTTGGGGAGGCTTTCGGTCACTGACTAGAAAAATTAGCAGGTAGAAAAAATTGAGGGTCAGAGGCATTTTTTTTTCTCATTGGATCCACCTCTTTTTGCTTGGTTAGAGACCTGTGCATCAGGCTTACCTAGGGGAAGGGGTCCTTGTTGAGGTTGTCAGTCTTCTGCACACAGGTGAGCCCGAGCATGTGAGTGTTTGTGTTCAGGTACACACATGTGTGCTTCTGCATTTGGGATGACCGAGAAAAAACAGTGTGCTCAGGGATGACCCAGGAAAAGCATAGGCCCCTCTATCTAGTACCAGACACTCTTGACTGTGTGCTAACCCTCCACACCCAGCCAGTAGCCTTTTCCAGAAAGGCTGTGGCTTATAGCCTCTGTTAGTTTCCACTAAAGTACCAAACAGAAATTTTAAGCAGATTGAATAGTTTTTATATATCTCATAAAAGAGTATTTGTTATAGATCACTGCCATTATATGGTAGAATCATGCAGAAAGCATGTCAAGTTTGATATGATAGTGAAGAATAAGACCCAAGGAATCATCCTTTTGTCTCCCATATCTAAATCATTTTGGACTTGCTCCATAGAATCTTCCATGGAATATTACAGAATAATGTATGATATATTTCCTTTCAAAATTTTGGTGAATTTCATTCTAGAGCACAAGTTTTAAATTCTTGGACTCAAGTGGACCAAAATTTGCAGGAGCTGATGGCAGTGGTGGTTGCTGTAGGGTCTTCTAATCCTCAGGCAGACCCAGAGTGCTGCAGTATTCTTCATGGTCTAGTTGTAGCAGTGGAAACCCTTTGTAAAATTACAGAGTACCAACATGAGGCTCGTACACTATTAATGGAGAGTGCAGAACATGTTGGAAATAGAGGACAGATAATTTGTGTTACTAATGCAAAAAAAGATAGTTATGTGAGAATACTTGTGAACAGTGTCCACGAAACAATTCATGAGCATAACAAGCTTGCTGCAAATTCAGATCAAGTGTGAATTGGTCCTGTACCCTAACTAACAAGGTGGTGAAGACAGCCTTGTGTTTGTCCTAAAAAAGATTTGTCCCCAGTTTTAACTAGTGAAGTCCATAGTGTTCATGCAGGATGGCATCTTGCTACCAAATTGAATATTTTAGTTCAACAGTATTTTCACTTGGCAGCAACTACTATTACAAATATCCCAATGAGGAAACAACAACATGCAAACAAATTTACCAATTATGATGTGGAGCTACTTGATCACAAAGATGCACCTATAGATTTTCTGAAGTGTGGTGCCCCTTAGGTGGCAGCAGCTCAGAAGCTCAATGTAATGTTAGAAACAATAACATTAAAGTGGTGCACCCCCCCAGAAAAATAACATTTAATTACACTATTTCACTAGAGCTTATTAGATCTTCCTCCTGACTTATAAAATTTCTTCTATGTGGTCATTCTGATTTATTGAAACAACCATGCAAGTCAGGTTCTAAAGTCATTAGTCATAAGCTTATTAGCCATGGAGAAGAAATATTTTTGCACATCATAAGGAGTTCTTGATCTATTCTAGAATATTCTCCTTCAATTAATGAAGGCCCTGGAGGAAAAGTTACAGAACACCAGATTATAAATTTTAGTGAATTTAGGATGAAAAGAGATTAACTCCTTTTCTAGACCCAGATGTAAAATCAATAGAAGTCTTGTAATCCCTTGGAATGGGCAGAAGATCAGTTAGAAAAAGACACCTGTTATGGCCTATGATTATTTCACAAACCACCATTTTCAACATACAGGTGGTATTTCCATTAACTACTCTTATTGTGTAAGAAACTTTGACAGAAGAAGATGTGTTAAACTGTCAAAAAACAATATACAACCTAGTTGATATGGAAAGAAAAACAATCCTCTGCCTATCTCCACAGTTGGTACAAGAGGAAAAGGTCCTAAAAGAGATGAACAATATCATAGCAAGTAGAATGACTTAATGAATTGGAAACCTTTTTCAGAGCCTATATTAACAACTCAGAGAAACATCAAAGCATCTTGAAATGTCTGATGGCATGTAGGAGCAAACTCCCAGAAGAAGAAGAATGAAAGGAAAGAAGAAGGAAGAGGGAGGACAAAGAGGACAAGACAGGAAAAGCAAGGAAAGATTATGAACAAAGAAAATCTTGGCAAATTTCAGAGATTAAAAGGTATTTTACAACATGGAAAAGAAGAGTTAGCCAAAGATGAGACTATAAAAGATTCACCCTATTCCCCAGAACCTCCAAATAAGAAGACTTTTGTTGAAATTGATGAAACCCCAGCAGTGGAAAAATCAAAAGAGCCAAGATCCTTGTCATCCTTATGGAGTAACAATATCAATACTGCCAATTCCAGAAAACATCAGGAGTTTGCTGGAATTTTGAACTCTATGAATTACAGAGCTGATTTTTATCAACATCTTAAAGAGGAAAATGGAATGGAGAACACAGAAATTGGAAAAGCTAGCTGGCAGTAAAGAGTGACGTGAGGAACAAAATTTAGTATATTGCATGGCTATTTTATGCAGAATTTGATATAAGTCCTTTCACAGCAAGATTGCATATTTATGTTGCCTGGAATGGTTTTTATATTTTAAAATATTTCAACGTTGCCTTTTTTTGTACTAGTTGTAAAATTGGCACATATGTCAAAAATACACTTACGAGATCTGTCTTAATAAACCACACAAATTTATTTTATGGTAAAAGGCATCCATCTGGAAATTATTTTTAATTCTTAGGCTTCTCTTTGCTAAATAAAATTGTTAAAGTATCAAAAAGATGAAAAGCAAACAAACTATGAACCACAGCAAAGGCAGGGCTTAGAGAGAAATTTGCAGCCCTCATTGCTTACATTAAAAAGAGAAAAAGTTAAATCAAAGAATTAGTTGCATACCTTGAGGAACCAGAAAAAAAGCAGAAAACTAATCCCACACCAAGCTGAGGATAGAAATAATTAAGATCAGAGCAGAAATAAAAGAATTTGATAAGAACAACAAAAAAAGACAATCAAAACAACCAAAAGGTGTTTTTTGAGAAGATCCACCAAAATCAACAAACCCTTAGCTAGAAGCAGTAAGAAAAAAAGAGAGAAGATGCAAATAAATAAAATCAGAAATGAGCAGAGGGATATTATACGGAACCCACAGAAATAAGAGAGATCATAAGACGGTACTATGAACAATTGTTCATAGAAAAGGAAGATGAAATGGATAAATTCCTAGAAACACATGAACAACCTATATTATACCTAGAAGAAATAGAAGACCTCAACAAACCAATCACATGTAAAGAGTTTGAAACAGTCATCAAAAACCTCCCAAAGATGAAAAGTCCAGGACCAAATGGCTTCACAGGTAAATACTACCAATCATTCAAAGACAATCCACTATCAATCTTGCTCAAGCTCTTCCAAAAAATCGAACAGGAAAGAATGCTCCCAACATCATTCTATGAAGCCAAAATCATTCTAATACCAAAGCCAAAAAAGAGACTATGAAAAAATAAAATTACAGACCAATATCACTAATGAATACACATGTAAATTTCTCAACAAAATAGTTGCAAATCAAATCCAAAAGCATATTAAAAGAATTATTTACCACAATCAAGTGGATTTTAACCCAGGTATACAAGGGTGGTTCCAAGCAAGAAAATCAATTAGTGTAATAAACCACATTGATAAATTGAAGAAGAAAAATCAAATGATCCTCTCGATTGATACAGAAAATGTATTTGACAAAATACAGCATCCTTTCTTGTTTAAAGCACTCCAAAATATAGGAATAGAAAGAAGCTTTCTCAATATGTTAATGTGCATATATAAAAAACCCACAGCTAACATTGTACTCAGTGGAGACAGACTGAAAGTTTTCCCACTGACATGATGAACAAGACAAGGATGCCCACTGTCACCACTGTTATTCAATATTGTGCAAGAAATTCTAGCTAGATCAATTAGGCTAGATAAAGAAATGACAGGGACACAAATAGGAAAGGAAGAAATTTCCTGAAATTTCACTATTCATTGATATGATCCTATATCTAAAAAAATCTAAGAAATTTACAACAAAGTTACTAGAACTAATAGATGATTTCAACAAAGTGGTTGGATACAAAATTAATATGCAAAAATTAGTAGATTTCTATATACTACTGATGAGCAATCTGAGGAGAAAATAAGAAAAAAGAATAATTCCATTTATTTTAGGGACTAAAATAATCAAATATTTAGTAATAAACCAAGGACATAAAGGACTTATATCCAGAAATCTATAAAACATTGATTAAAAAAAACAAAGAAGACTTAAATAAATGGAAAGGCATTCCATGTTCATGGACTGGAAGAAAAATTATCATTAAGATGCCATTTCTACTCAAACTGATTTCAAGATTCAAAGCAATTCCAATAAAAACCCCAACATACTTTTTAGAGAATTTGAAAAGAAAATTATCAAATTTATTTGGAATAAGTGACCCCAAATACAAAAAAAAAAAAACAAAGTAAAAAGTAAAAATGAAGTTGGAAGGCTCTCACTTCCTTACTTTAAAGCATATTACTTAACTGCAATTATAAAAATAACATACTTCAGGCATAAAGATAGACATATTGAGCAATAGAACTGAATTGAGAACTCAAAAATAGATCCTCACCTCTACAGTCAAGTAATTTTTGACAAGGCTGTGAAAGCCACCCAGCTGGGATAGAACACTATTCATAAAATGGTGCTTAGAGAACTGGATATTCATACCCAAAAGAAAGAAAGAGGTCCCTTATCTTGCACCTTATACAGAAATTAACTCAAAATGATCAAAGACCTAAATATAAAAAGTAACAGCCATAAAACTCCTAGAAGAACCTGTAGGAAAACACCTTCAAGATCTTGAAGTAGGTGGTATTTTCTTCAATGTTACACCCCAAGCATGAGCAAAGAAAAGGGAAAAAAAATAGATAAATGGTTCCTCTTCAAAATTAAACACATTTGTTCTTCAAAAGATTTTGTTAAGAAATTATAAAGGCAGCCTATTCAATGTGAGAAAATATCTGGAAATCGTATATCCAATAAGGGTTTGATATCCATGTTATATAAAGAGATCTTACAACACAATGATAAAAAGACATGTAACCCAATTAAAAAATGGGTGAAAGACTTGAATGGACATTTTTCCAAAGTGGAAGTACTAATGGCCTAAAAACAGATGAAAAACTGCTCAACATCACTAAATATTAGGGTAATGCAGATAAAACCTATAATGACATACCATTTCACACCATATAGAATGGCCATAACGGATGTAGGCCATTTTAAATCAGCACACACCACTCAGAACTGAGTGGGAGAGAGTGTGGTCTACAGTGTGAACTGTGGTCTATGGTTGGTGGCAAGGCTCCAGGATGTGTAAGTTCATTGAGGGTGGTGGGCCACACTTGTGGGAGATGTTTGTGTGGGATGTGGTGGGAGGTGTGGGAGGTGGGCAACATGGGAATCCCAATGGGCTCCATGTAATTTTTTGGGTAATCTAAGCACCTCTTAAAATATATGTATATATATATATATATATAAATAACATTTTTTGTAAGCAAATACACATATATGCATATATATTTATATATCATTTTGCAAATGTTTGTATGTATTGTGAGAATTTTGATTTTTACCCACAATAAAAATAAGTAAAAAAAAAAAAAAACAAAAAAAAAAAACAAAAACTATAAGTGCTGGAAAGGGTGTTGAGAAACAGGAACACTACTTTACTGTTGGTGAGAATGTATATTGGTGCAGCCTTTTTGGAAGACAGTGTGGCAGTTCTTCATGAAGCTGAATATAGAACTGCATTATGATCCAGCAATATTACAAGGAATATTTTCAGAAGAACTGAATGCAAGTACATGAACTGAATTAATATTTGCACACTGATGTTCATAGCAGCATTATTCATAATTGCTAAAATATAGAACTAGCCCAAGTGTCCATCAACTGTTGAATGAATAAATAATATGTGCTAGATACATATATTGGAATTCTATTCAGCCATAAAAAGAAATGATATCTGTATGCATATGACAACATGGATGAACCTAGAGAATATTATGTTGAGTGTAATAAGCCAGACAAAAAAGTACAAATATTGTATGGTCTCACTAATATGAATTAAATACAATGAGTAATGTCACAGACATAAAATCCAAAGTATAGGTAACTAGGAAATAGAAGGTTGGTTGAGAAGGGTAGCTGATGCTTAATGTATGTAACATTGTTAATAAGGTTAATTGGAAAAGTGTAGAAATGAACAGAGTTGTACATTGTGATAGTAACACATTATAGTGAGTATAACTAATACTGCTGATTTATAAAAGTGATTATGGCCAAAAGGGAAGTCTATGGATGTAAATATCAATTGAAAGGAAAGTAGAGAATAAACTAGGGAATGTATAACATAGTGTTTTGGTGGTGGATGAAGATTATGGTTAATAGTGTAAATATAACACTGCTTTTCTTTTGCAAAGTGTTAAGAATATGGTGATACTTGTGAAAATTCAATTATTGTTTCTTATGGATGACAGTTAACAGTAAAAGTGTAATACTTTGCAACAATGACTTTTTTTTTTTTTAGATGATACTATTTCAATTCTAAAGGACAACAATAGGGTGGTATAATCAGGTATACTCCTTTTGCAGTAATGATAATGTTCTAAAATTGACTGAGATAGTAACAGCACAATTTGGTGATAAATTTAAAAGCCACTGCATATATACTGTGAATGGATAGTACAAGGCATGGGACTGTATAACAAAGGGAATTCAGTGGTGGAAGGTGCTAATAATCACATTGGATGGAAGAAAATACACTAAATGTAAGATATGGGCCATAGTTAGCAGGAATAATTTGATGATATCCTTTCATAATTTGTAACAAATGATTCGCATCAACACCAGGTGTTGGTTTTGAAGAGATGTATCAGAGCTTTATATGATGATATGCATATAAATCCATAACATTTAATAAACACTTATTGTTTTTGTATGTTCATGTGTGAATGATATACTTTAATAAAATTTTATTTTAAAAAAATAGTAAATCACAGCAAGGAAAAGAGTCACAAATAAATGCATAGAAATATGAAAAAAAACACAAAACACTAACTTTCCTGACTACAGAGTCCCTACTTTTAAGCACTTTAATAAGTAAATGAAAGTAAAAAATGATAATTTCACTCTGTCCACTGATTATTAGGTCTTCTGACCATACATTATGAAGTAATGAAGGTCTTCATTAACTGAATGGTAGAAATAAGAAAGAAAGAAATGTTTTTTAAAAGTAGGGATGGCAGCTTCCTGTGTACGAGTTTCTGGGTTCAATCCCTGGTTTTTCCTGTAAAAAAAAAACATAAATTAAAAGGTGGGGTGCTGAAGTAGCTCAGTGGTTGACAGCCTGCTTCCCACTTACAAGGTCCAGGGTTTGATCCCTGATACCTCCTAAAAACAAACAAACAAATTTTAAAGAACAATTCTTGTTGGGGAGCAGATGTAGCTCAGTGATTGAGCATCAGCTTCCCATGTACAAGGTCCAGGGTTCATTCCCAGTACCACCTTTAAAAAAAATAGAAGTAGGAAAAAATCGGTTTCACTAGATTTGACAAACCATTCTGTTGGTTGATACATCTAGAATTTACAAGTTTTTATCATGGGTGAACTATAAGATGCAGATAAAAATAGAAATAGAAGCCGAAAAAGATGGAGGAGGAGAAGGAAGAGGAGGAGAAGAAAGAGGAGGAGGATAAAATAAAGATAATGAAATGAAGGAAGAGAATGTAGAAAAAGGAGAACATTTTGGAATGTAAAGTGCATGAGACCAATTTTACCTATAATGAGTCTGAGGTTCCATTACATTTTCAAGTTACAGAACTAGAACCCCAGATAGATATTATTCAAGCAAGTGTGGAGTTATCCAGAAAGCAACCACATATGAAGCGACCACAGTCAAAAAAAAATTAAAGGAGAATAACAACATCCATTTCTACTTAGCCTACAGAAATCTGTAAAAAAAAATTTGTCCCAAATCTAACACTTTTTAAAAAGCTGAATAAACTAAAAGAAACACATAGGATTTTATGAGCCCAACAGAAAGTTGAACTTGGAAACATCCAAGTAATTTCAATTTCAAGAAAGGACAAGACCCTCAAATACATGTAACGAATGAATCCTTTCAAACTTATCAGAAGGTGGAAGAAAGAGATGGCCAAAGCAAGAGCAGGTACAAAGGAAAGAGCCAAACTATAAAGAATTTTTAAAGCCAAGTGTAGGCTAGAGTGTCAGTTGGAAAAAAGAAGAGAAACCTAGATTCATGGGGTTTGCATTTACTCTCAATATCTTTGCTGCAGGATTCTAACAAGTGTACCTGAGAAGGTCTGGGTGCAGCCTGGGAGTTCTTCAGTCAAGATCACTAGGCAACTCAAAAAACACCAAATGTCTTCTCTCTTACTGCTATTATTTTGCTAACTATAGCTTATTTTGCTAACTTTAGCTTTATTCCTACTTTAGACTTCCCTAACAAAAAGATTTATTGAGATAGCTAATTATAGAATTGCTCCTTTATGAAAGCATCCAATCTACAAACAGAATTTTGAGTCCTTATACACTCCCCTTAATTATCCAAACAAGGCCACAATGCCTAAATCCTATCATAGGTTCTTTCTAACACCTTTTTACTTAGAAAACGCACATTTCTTCATGGCTTGTGTTCTTCCTCACTGCATTAAATGATAAAGTCACAGGTGTTCTTGGTCTTTGGCTAAAGAGCATTGACAATTACTAGCTTAAAAGATCTAGTGAAAAGGATAAACTACATGTACTGATTCAAGAGAAATTTCATCAGAGAGAAACCACTATAAGATAGTTCCAATGAAATGCTAGAAATAAAAAAATTTTAAGCACACAAATGTAATATCAGAAACAAAGTATTCCTTAAACAGGTT
>JAKSZT010000291.1:328063-339706 GCA_026826555.1 Tolypeutes matacus | reverse complement strand
AACCTGTTTAAGGAATACTTTGTTTCTGATATTACATTTGTGTGCTTTAAATTTTTTTATTTCTAGCATTTCATTGGAACTATCTTATAGTGGTTTCTCTCTGATGAAATTTCTCTTGAATCAGTACATGTAGTTTATCCTTTTCACTAGATCTTTTAAGCTAGTAATTGCCAATGCTGTTTAGCCAAAGACCAAGAACACCTGTGACTTTATCATTTAATGCAGTGAGGAAGAACACAAGCCATGAAGAAATGTGCATTTTCTAAGTAAAAAGGTGTTAGAAAGAACCTATGATAGGATTTAGGCATTGTGGCCTTGTTTGGATAACTAAAGGGAGTGTATAAGGACTCAAAATTCTGTTTGTAGATTGGATGCTTTCAGAAAGGAGCAATTCTATAATTAGTTATCTCAATAAACCTTTTTGTTAGGGAAGTCTAAAGTAGGAATAAACCTAAAGTTAGCAAAATAAGCTATAGTTAGCAAAATAATAGCAGTAAGAGAGAAGACATTTGGTGTTTTTTGAGTTGCCTAGTGATCTTGACTGAAGAACTCCCAGGCTGCACACAGACCTTCTCAGGTACACTTGTTAGAATCCTGCAGCAAAGATATTGAGAGTAAATGCAAACCCCATGAATCTAGGTTTCTCTTCTTTTTTCCAACTGACACTCTAGCCTACACTTGGCTTTAAAAATTCTTTATAGTTTGGCTCTTTCCTTTGTACCTGCTCTTGCTTTGGCCATCTCTTTCTTCCACCATCTGATAAGTTTGAAAGGATTCATTCATTACATGTATTTGAGGGTCTTGTCCTTTCTTAAAATTGAAATTACTTGGATGTTTCCAAGTTCAACTTTCTGTTGGGCTCATAAAATCCTATGTGTTTCTTTTAGTTTATTCGGCTTTTTAAAAAGTGTTAGATTTGGGACAAATTTTTTTTTACAGATTTCTGTAGGCTAAGCAGAAGTGGAAGTTGTTATTCTTCTTTAATTTTTTTTGACTGTGGTTGCTTCATATGTGGTTGCTTTCTGGATAACTCCACACTTGCTTGAATAATATCTATCTGGGGTTCTAGTTCTGTAACTTGAAAATGTAATGGAACCTCAGACTCATTATAGGTAAAATTGGTCTCATGCACTTTACATTCCAAAATGTTCTCCTTTTTCTACATTCTCTTCCTTCATTTCATTATCTTTATTTTATCCTCCTCCTTCTCTTTCTTCTCCTCCTCTTCCTTCTCCTCCTCCATCTTTTTCGGCTTCTATTTCTATTTTTATCTGCATCTTATAGTTCACCCATGATAAAAACTTGTAAATTCTAGATGTATCAACCAACAGAATGGTTTGTCAAATCTAGTGAAACCAATTTTTTCCTACTTCTACTTTTTTTAAAGGTGGTACTGGGAATGAACCCTGGACCTTGTACATGGGAAGCTGATGCTCAATCACTGAGCTACATCTGCTCCCCAACAAGAATTGTTCTTTAAAATTTGTTTGTTTGTTTTTAGGAGGTATCAGGGATCAAACCCTGGACCTTGTAAGTGGGAAGCAGGCTGTCAACCACTGAGCTACTTCAGCACCCCACCTTTTAATTTATGTTTTTTTTTTACAGGAAAAACCAGGGATTGAACCCAGAAACTCGTACACAGGAAGCTGCCATCCCTACTTTTAAAAAACATTTCTTTCTTTCTTATTTCTACCATTCAGTTAATGAAGACCTTCATTACTTCATAATGTATGGTCAGAAGACCTAATAATCAGTGGACAGAGTGAAATTATCATTTTTTACTTTCATTTACTTATTAAAGTGCTTAAAAGTAGGGACTCTGTAGTCAGGAAAGTTAGTGTTTTGTGTTTTTTTTCATATTTCTATGCATTTATTTGTGACTCTTTTCCTTGCTGTGATTTACTATTTTTTTAAAATAAAATTTTATTAAAGTATATCATTCACACATGAACATACAAAAACAATAAGTGTTTATTAAATGTTATGGATTTATATGCATATCATCATATAAAGCTCTGATACATCTCTTCAAAACCAACACCTGGTGTTGATGCGAATCATTTGTTACAAATTATGAAAGGATATCATCAAATTATTCCTGCTAACTATGGCCCATATCTTACATTTAGTGTATTTTCTTCCATCCAATGTGATTATTAGCACCTTCCACCACTGAATTCCCTTTGTTATACAGTCCCATGCCTTGTACTATCCATTCACAGTATATATGCAGTGGCTTTTAAATTTATCACCAAATTGTGCTGTTACTATCTCAGTCAATTTTAGAACATTATCATTACTGCAAAAGGAGTATACCTGATTATACCACCCTATTGTTGTCCTTTAGAATTGAAATAGTATCATCTAAAAAAAAAAAAAGTCATTGTTGCAAAGTATTACACTTTTACTGTTAACTGTCATCCATAAGAAACAATAATTGAATTTTCACAAGTATCACCATATTCTTAACACTTTGCAAAAGAAAAGCAGTGTTATATTTACACTATTAACCATAATCTTCATCCACCACCAAAACACTATGTTATACATTCCCTAGTTTATTCTCTACTTTCCTTTCAATTGATATTTACATCCATAGACTTCCCTTTTGGCCATAATCACTTTTATAAATCAGCAGTATTAGTTATACTCACTATAATGTGTTACTATCACAATGTACAACTCTGTTCATTTCTACACTTTTCCAATTAACCTTATTAACAATGTTACATACATTAAGCATCAGCTACCCTTCTCAACCAACCTTCTATTTCCTAGTTACCTATACTTTGGATTTTATGTCTGTGACATTACTCATTGTATTTAATTCATATTAGTGAGACCATACAATATTTGTACTTTTTTGTCTGGCTTATTACACTCAACATAATATTCTCTAGGTTCATCCATGTTGTCATATGCATACAGATATCATTTCTTTTTATGGCTGAATAGAATTCCAATATATGTATCTAGCACATATTATTTATTCATTCAACAGTTGATGGACACTTGGGCTAGTTCTATATTTTAGCAATTATGAATAATGCTGCTATGAACATCAGTGTGCAAATATTAATTCAGTTCATGTACTTGCATTCAGTTCTTCTGAAAATATTCCTTGTAATATTGCTGGATCATAATGCAGTTCTATATTCAGCTTCATGAAGAACTGCCACACTGTCTTCCAAAAAGGCTGCACCAATATACATTCTCACCAACAGTAAAGTAGTGTTCCTGTTTCTCAACACCCTTTCCAGCACTTATAGTTTTTGTTTTTTTTTTTTGTTTTTTTTTTTTTTTACTTATTTTTATTGTGGGTAAAAATCAAAATTCTCACAATACATACAAACATTTGCAAAATGATATATAAATATATATGCATATATGTGTATTTGCTTACAAAAAATGTTATTTATATATATATATATATATACATATATTTTAAGAGGTGCTTAGATTACCCAAAAAATTACATGGAGCCCATTGGGATTCCCATGTTGCCCACCTCCCACACCTCCCACCACATCCCACACAAACATCTCCCACAAGTGTGGCCCACCACCCTCAATGAACTTACACATCCTGGAGCCTTGCCACCAACCATAGACCACAGTTCACACTGTAGACCACACTCTCTCCCACTCAGTTCTGAGTGGTGTGTGCTGATTTAAAATGGCCTACATCCGTTATGGCCATTCTATATGGTGTGAAATGGTATGTCATTATAGGTTTTATCTGCATTACCCTAATATTTAGTGATGTTGAGCAGTTTTTCATCTGTTTTTAGGCCATTAGTACTTCCACTTTGGAAAAATGTCCATTCAAGTCTTTCACCCATTTTTTAATTGGTTTACATGTCTTTTTATCATTGTGTTGTAAGATCTCTTTATATAACATGGATATCAAACCCTTATTGGATATACGATTTCCAGATATTTTCTCACATTGAATAGGCTGCCTTTATAATTTCTTAACAAAATCTTTTGAAGAACAAATGTGTTTTATTTTGAAGAGGAACCATTTATCTATTTTTTTTTCCTTTTCTTTGCTCATGCTTGTGGTGTAACATTGAAGAAACTACCACCTACCTCAAGATCTTGAAGGTGTTTTCCTACAGTTTCTTCTAGGAGTTTTATGGTTGTTACTTTTTATATTTAGGTCTTTGATCATTTTGAGTTAATTTCTGTATAAGGTGCAAGATAAAGGATCTCTTTCTTTTTTTTGGATATGAATATCCAGTTCTCTAAGCACCATTTTATGAATAGTGTTCTAGCCCAGCTGGGTGGCTTTCACAGCCTTGTCAAAAATTACTTGACTGTAGAGGTGAGGATCTATTTTTGAGTTCTCAATTCAGTTCTATTGCTCAATATGTCTATCTTTATGCCTGAAGTATGTTATTTTTATAATTGCAGTTAAGTAATATGCTTTAAAGTAAGGAAGTGAGAGCCTTCCAACTTCATTTTTACTTTTTACTTTGTTTTTTTTTTTTTGTATTTGGGGTCACTTATTCCAAATAAATTTGATAATTTTCTTTTCAAATTCTCTAAAAAGTATGTTGGGGTTTTTATTGGAATTGCTTTGAATCTTGAAATCAGTTTGAGTAGAAATGGCATCTTAATGATAATTTTTCTTCCAGTCCATGAACATGGAATGCCTTTCCATTTATTTAAGTCTTCTTTGTTTTTTTTAATCAATGTTTTATAGATTTCTGGATATAAGTCCTTTATGTCCTTGGTTTATTACTAAATATTTGATTCTTTTAGTCCCTAAAATAAATGGAATTATTCTTTTTTCTTATTTTCTCCTCAGATTGCTCGTCAGTAGTATATAGAAATCTACTAATTTTTGCATATTAATTTTGTATCCAACCACTTTGTTGAAATCATCTATTAGTTCTAGTAACTTTGTTGTAAATTTCTTAGATTTTTTTAGATATAGGATCATATCAATGAATAGTGAAATTTCAGGAAATTTCTTCCTTTCCTATTTGTGTCCCTCTCATTTCTTTATCTAGCCTAATTGATCTAGCTAGAATTTCTTGCACAATATTGAATAACATGGTGACAGTGGGCATCCTTGTCTTGTTCATCATGTCAGTGGGAAAACTTTCAGTCTGTCTCCACTGAGTACAATGTTAGCTGTGGGTTTTTCATATATGCACATTAACATATTGAGAAAGCTTCTTTCTATTCCTATATTTTGGAGTGCTTTTAACAAGAAAGGATGCTGTATTTTGTCAAATACATTTTCTGTATCAATCGAGAGGATCATTTGATTTTTCTTCTTCAATTTATCAATGTGGTTTATTACACTAAATGATTTTCTTGCATGGAACCACCCTTGTATACCTGGGTTAAAATCCACTTGATTGTGGTAAATAATTCTTTTAATATGTTTTTGGATTTGATTTGCAACTATTTTGTTGAGAAATTTACATGTGTATTCATTAGTGATTTTGGTCTGTAATTTTATTTTTTCATAGTCTCTTTTTTGGCTTTGATATTAGAATGATTTTGGCTTCATAGAATGATGTTGGGAGCATTCTTTCCTGTTCGATTTTTTGGAAGAGCTTGAGCAAGATTGATAGTGGATTGTCTTTGAATGATTGGTAGTATTTACCTGTGAAGCCATTTGGTCCTGGACTTTTCATCTTTGGGAGGTTTTTGATGACTGTTTCAAACTCTTTACATGTGAAGGTTTGTTGAGGTCTTCTATTTCTTCTAGGTATAATATAGGTTGTTCATGTGTTTCTAGGAATTTATCCATTTCATCTTCCTTTTCTATGAACAATTGTTCATAGTACCGTCTTATGATCTCTCTTATTTCTGTGGGTTCCGTATAATATCCCTCTGCTCATTTCTGATTTTATTTATTTGCATCTTCTCTCTTTTTTTCTTACTGCTTCTAGCTAAGGGTTTGTTGATTTTGGTGGATCTTCTCAAAAAACACCTTTTGGTTGTTTTGATTGTCTTTTTTTGTTGTTCTTATCAAATTCTTTTATTTCTGCTCTGATCTTAATTATTTCTATCCTCAGCTTGGTGTGGGATTAGTTTTCTGCTTTTTTTCTGGTTCCTCAAGGTATGCAACTAATTCTTTGATTTAACTTTTTCTCTTTTTAATGTAAGCAATGAGGGCTGCAAATTTCTCTCTAAGCCCTGCCTTTGCTGTGGTTCATAGTTTGTTTGCTTTTCATCTTTTTGATACTTTAACAATTTTATTTAGCAAAGAGAAGCCTAAGAATTAAAAATAATTTCCAGATGGATGCCTTTTACCATAAAATAAATTTGTGTGGTTTATTAAGACAGATCTCGTAAGTGTATTTTTGACATATGTGCCAATTTTACAACTAGTACAAAAAAAGGCAACGTTGAAATATTTTAAAATATAAAAACCATTCCAGGCAACATAAATATGCAATCTTGCTGTGAAAGGACTTATATCAAATTCTGCATAAAATAGCCATGCAATATACTAAATTTTGTTCCTCACGTCACTCTTTACTGCCAGCTAGCTTTTCCAATTTCTGTGTTCTCCATTCCATTTTCCTCTTTAAGATGTTGATAAAAATCAGCTCTGTAATTCATAGAGTTCAAAATTCCAGCAAACTCCTGATGTTTTCTGGAATTGGCAGTATTGATATTGTTACTCCATAAGGATGACAAGGATCTTGGCTCTTTTGATTTTTCCACTGCTGGGGTTTCATCAATTTCAACAAAAGTCTTCTTATTTGGAGGTTCTGGGGAATAGGGTGAATCTTTTATAGTCTCATCTTTGGCTAACTCTTCTTTTCCATGTTGTAAAATACCTTTTAATCTCTGAAATTTGCCAAGATTTTCTTTGTTCATAATCTTTCCTTGCTTTTCCTGTCTTGTCCTCTTTGTCCTCCCTCTTTCTTCTTCTTTCCTTTCATTCTTCTTCTTCTGGGAGTTTGCTCCTACATGCCATCAGACATTTCAAGATGCTTTGATGTTTCTCTGAGTTGTTAATATAGGCTCTGAAAAAGGTTTCCAATTCATTAAGTCATTCTACTTGCTATGATATTGTTCATCTCTTTTAGGACCTTTTCCTCTTGTACCAACTGTGGAGATAGGCAGAGGATTGTTTTTCTTTCCATATCAACTAGGTTGTATATTGTTTTTTGACAGTTTAACACATCTTCTTCTGTCAAAGTTTCTTACACAATAAGAGTAGTTAATGGAAATACCACCTGTATGTTGAAAATGGTGGTTTGTGAAATAATCATAGGCCATAACAGGTGTCTTTTTCTAACTGATCTTCTGCCCATTCCAAGGGATTACAAGACTTCTATTGATTTTACATCTGGGTCTAGAAAAGGAGTTAATCTCTTTTCATCCTAAATTCACTAAAATTTATAATCTGGTGTTCTGTAACTTTTCCTCCAGGGCCTTCATTAATTGAAGGAGAATATTCTAGAATAGATCAAGAACTCCTTATGATGTGCAAAAATATTTCTTCTCCATGGCTAATAAGCTTATGACTAATGACTTTAGAACCTGACTTGCATGGTTGTTTCAATAAATCAGAATGACCACATAGAAGAAATTTTATAAGTCAGGAGGAAGATCTAATAAGCTCTAGTGAAATAGTGTAATTAAATGTTATTTTTCTGGGGGGGTGCACCACTTTAATGTTATTGTTTCTAACATTACATTGAGCTTCTGAGCTGCTGCCACCTAAGGGGCACCACACTTCAGAAAATCTATAGGTGCATCTTTGTGATCAAGTAGCTCCACATCATAATTGGTAAATTTGTTTGCATGTTGTTGTTTCCTCATTGGGATATTTGTAATAGTAGTTGCTGCCAAGTGAAAATACTGTTGAACTAAAATATTCAATTTGGTAGCAAGATGCCATCCTGCATGAACACTATGGACTTCACTAGTTAAAACTGGGGACAAATCTTTTTTAGGACAATCAAACACAAAAGCTGTCTTCACCACCTTGTTAGTTAAGGAACAGGACCAATTCACACTTGATCTGAATTTGCAGCAAGCTTGTTATGCTCATGAATTGTTTCGTGGACACTGTTCTCAAGTATTCTCACATAACTATCTTTTTTTTGCATTAGTAACACAAATTATCTGTCCTCTATTTCCAACATGTTCTGCATTCTCCATTAGTAGTGTTCGAGCCTCATGTTGATACTCTGTAATTTTACAAAGGGTTTCCACTGCTACAACTATACCATGAAGAATACTGCAGCACTCTGGGTCTGCCTGAGGATTAGAAGACCCTACAGCAACCATCACTGCCATCAGCTCCTGCAAATTTTGGTCCTCTTGAGTCCAAGAATTTAAAACTTGTGCTCTAGAATGAAATTCACCAATATTTTGAAAGGAAATATATCATACATTATTCTGTAATATTCCATGGAAGATTCTACGGAGCAAGTCCAAAATGATTTAGATATGGGAGACAAAAGGATGATTCCTTGGGTCTTATTCTTCACTATCATATCAAACTTGACATGCTTTCTGCATGATTCTACCATATAATGGCAGTGATCTATAACAAATACTCTTTTATGAGATATATAAAAACTATTCAATCTGCTTAAAATTTCTGTATGGTACTTTAGTGGAAACTAACAGAGGCTATAAGCCACAGCCTTTCTGGAAAAGGCTACTGGCTGGGTGTGGAGGGTTAGCACACAGTCAAGAGTGTCTGGTACTAGATAGAGGGGCCTATGCTTTTCCTGGGTCATCCCTGAGCACACTGTTTTTTCTCGGTCATCCCAAATGCAGAAGCACACATGTGTGTACCTGAACACAAACACTCACATGCTCGGGCTCACCTGTGTGCAGAAGACTGACAACCTCAACAAGGACCCCTTCCCCTAGGTAAGCCTGATGCACAGGTCTCTAACCAAGCAAAAAGAGGTGGATCCAATGAGAAAAAAAAATGCCTCTGACCCTCAATTTTTTCTACCTGCTAATTTTTCTAGTCAGTGACCGAAAGCCTCCCCAAGAAAGGAATACCAACCGCGGCACCTGCTAACCCAGTCATGCCTCAAGGTACAGTGCTCTCCCACCCCATTTCCCCTTCTCCATTTCTATGTGTCCCAGAGGTTTTGATATGTTCTGTCCTCATTTTCATTTGTCTCAATTATTAACAGAATTCTCTTGCAACTTCTTCATTGATCTATTGATTATTTAAGAGTGTGCTGTTTAATCTCCATATGTTTGTGAATTTTCCCTTTTTCCATCCATTATTGATTTCCAGTTTCATTCCATTATGACCAGAGAAAGTGTTTTGTATAATTTGATCTTTTTAAATTTATCAAGACCTGTCCTGAGACCCAACATATGGTCTATCTTGGAGGATCCATGAGTGCTTAAAGAGAATGTATATCCTGCTCTTTTATGGTGTAATGATATATACATATCTGCTAGTTCTCGGTCATTTATCATATAGTTCAAACTCTTTGCTTCTTTTTTTATCCTCCGTCCAGATGTCCTTTCCAATATTGACAGTGGTGTATTGAAGTCCACTATTAGTGCAGAGACAGCTATTTCTCCCTTCAGTTGCCAGTGTGTGCCTCATGTATTTTGGGGCACACAGGTTAGGTGCATAATTATTTATTATTATGTATTAGTATATGTACTAATATACATGTTAGTACACATATTAGTATAGGTATATGCATTAGTCAGCCAAAGATGTGCAGATGCAAAGTACCAGAAATCTGTTGGCTTTCATAAAAGGTATTTATTTGGGATAAAAGCTTACAGTTACAAGTCCTTAAAGAGTCGAATTCAAGGTTACTTCCTTACCTATCTCTGTTGCCACGTGTTGAAAAAGCATGGCAGTCAATGTCTGTTAGGGATCAGCCTTCCTCTTCCTCTTAAAGCTCCATGGGTCCAGCTTCCTCTGATCTCAACTGTAGGCTGGCATAAGGCCATCACTATTCCCAGGGCTAGTATCTTTATGGGTTCAGCTGGTCTGTTCCCTTGACAAGATCAGCTGTAAACTATGAGGCAAATGGATCATCTCTCTTCCTGGGGCCTCTGCCATGTCTCTGGAGCTGTCTCTCATCCTCTGTGTATCTTCTCTGTGTATCTACTTCTGTGTTCTTAATTGAGGTTCTGTTATATAGCCCACCAATGGGGCAGGGACTCAAACTTGCACACCCTAATGATGTGATTGAATCAAAGCACTAATCTTGATAAAATAAAGGAAAAGTGAAACCTCTGACATTAATACAATCATAGGGTTATTATGCCAAGAGGAACAGAACAGTTTACAAACATAATCAATATATCTTTTCGGAATTCATGAATAATATCAAACTGCCACACTTCACCCTCTGAAATAAAAAAACACATTGCAACATTAAAAAAAAAAAAACAGAAAAACTTTAAATCCTTTTGGTTACCAATGCTAAGTACCAAACCACATCATAATAAGTTTATAGAAATAAAGTTTGTCTTGGGGCAAAATGTTATCTGGCCATAGACCTCTGAAACTTACAAAAAAAATATCATATTCCAATATACAGAGGCACAGACAAAGGATAAACATTTGCATTATCATAAGAAGAAATTGGGTGGGAAATATGATTAATGGGTCCTCTACAGTTCTGTAAACCTGTGGGGCATACTTCATTAGATTTTTGATTTTTGATTTTTGATTTTTCTGTTTGGGAATATATTTTTCCATTGTGAATTAAAATACAAAAATATTAATAACAGTTTTCATAAATATATATGCTTTAGCAGTGTCCTTTGCAGTTTAAAGCACAGGTTTTACTCAACTCGGCCTTTAAGGAAAGTGGAGGGATTTTTCTTTACAGAACCATATTCCAGCTATTTTCCTTCTTCTTAATAACTAGTTATTTTATCTTAGGACAAAGTCATTTTCTTCTTTTTTAATAAAGAAAAACATTCTATATTCCTTACATACTTAAATTAACAAACTGATTTTGTTAGCTATTTCCAAGTAAATTTCTTTTATATATATATATTTTAAAAGTTGCTTAGATACATAAATGTTACACAAAAATTACAGGAGTTCCCATGTTCCCCACCTCCCACACCTCCAACTACATCCCACATAAACATCTTTCATTAGTGTGGCACATCACCTGCAATGGATATACACATCCTGGGGCTTTGTTATTAAGCATGGACCATAGTTCACATTGTAGACCATACTCTTTCCCCCACAGTTCTGCATGTTATATGCTGATGTAAAATGGCCTATATCTGTCATTGTAATGTCATTCAGGATAATTCCCAAGTCCTGAAAAAGTACCTGTATTACAACTGCTTTTCCCTTCCCTGCCCCAAAAGCGTCCATTGGCCACTGGCTCACCTTCACTGTTGTAATTTATTCCATTGTTTGAATCACACTACATCTACAACAGAATACCACTAGGTCCACTCTAGTCCATAGCTCTTCCCCCAATCCTGAGGAGTTTGCGATGGTGATGTCCACTCCACCTCCAAGTGAGAGGGTCTTAAATCCCATGGATACAGTGGATGGGATTATCCTGCCTGCAGCTGCAGGCTCTCTCCATTCCCTGGGATGGCCATTGTCCATCATCGTCTTCTCACCAGGTGACTTGGGTGAGTCCATTGAGCTGTAGAGTAGGAGTTGCAGCTCCACCAAGATTCCAGG
>JAKSZT010000291.1:312356-324693 GCA_026826555.1 Tolypeutes matacus | reverse complement strand
TATTATTTAGCTGTTGGTTCTGTGTGTGAGTTAAGTTTTCTCTTTGGCAGTTTTTCTTCTTATTTTATTTCCTTGCTTCTTTCTATGTTCCCTTGAAGGCAAAAGGTTAGGGCCAGAGGAATCAAAAGATGTAAGGAAGGCAGAAGGATTATAGAAATATTGATAAAAGTTAGAAGAGGGGCAAAATGAGACTTAATGCGATGAATATTTAACTTAAGTAGGCAGTGTAGAGTACTAGGAAATCATATGGAGTTCCTAGAATGGACTGGGAAAACAAATGGAGAAATATATATAGAGAGAGATTTAGAAGGCTAGAATTATGAGGAGGGAGAGAAATAGTAGAGAAAGGTCTGAAAGGAAAAAGTTAATACTAATAAAAAAAAAAAGAAAAAAGAAGAAGAAAACAAAATAGTTGGGATAGAAATCGACACCCTTAAGTTGTGGGTCTATGAAAAAATGTTGTCTCTAAGAACCACAACAGAAAACAGAAGGCAGAAAGATGCAGGAAGGATAAGTGATAGTTTGTAATACAAAATCAATATATACAGTGAGTGGGAAATTACTGGATAAGAAGCCCAGCAAAGAAGCGACCAGCTGGCAGCACCTATTTAAAAAAAAAAAAAATAGAAGGAAAAAGGAAGAGGGGAGGAAAATGGGAATAATAGCAATAGACCAGGAAGTAACAGAGAGAAACCAAAGATCCACACAGGCAAGCAGTCAAACAGAGCTAAGGGGGTCAATGATTCCCCTAGCGTCCACGTGGATCCTTCCTGCCTACTTGTGTTTATCAATGAATTTCCCCACAGGGTTCTATATGCAGGTCCTGAAGCAGCTTTTAGCTATTAAACTAAATTTAAAAGAATTTATTTTTCATTTGTTGAGGTGACCTCACTTTTTTTTTTTTTTTTTTTAGCCAAATGCAGGACCCAAAATAATTCCTCCTCTAGACCAACCCCCTTACGGAAGGGACCCTAGCTGGGCCCGTGGAAATTAATCAAGCACGTCCCACTTTCCGGACTCCCCAGGTTAACTGAAGCTCTGATGTTAGTCAGTGAGGAGTGCTAAAGATGGCGGATTCTGCCCCTTCTGGCGCCGATCTCCAGCGTCACCGGGCTGCTCAGTAAATCAGTTTGAGTGCAGATTCGTGGCTGCTCTCAGCCTGATGCTGCTTCAGGTCGGCTTATCTGCTCCCCAAAGCTATGGGGCGGTGCAGGCAGCCAGATCGATGTCTAAAAATATAAAATACCCTTCCCTGTCTTCCAACAGAACCCTTCCTTTTTTGGGAAGTGTCCCTTCCTCCTGGCTCTGCAGTGGCCCGTGTCTTATCCCTGGGTGGCTAGGGAAATCAGCTGTGTTTCCTGACCAAAATCCCCCCCCCCGGTTCACTGGGTGCTGATTAGTTCGTTTGCTCTGTTCACACAAGGTCCAAGGGGCACCAGGCAGCCAGATCCCCAGAAAATAAAACTTTTTCGCCCCGCCCGCAGCTCTAAATGGCCATTTTTTTTTTTTATCAGTAACCGCGGGGCTCAGCTGCCTGTGCCAACCTCCACCGGCAGCCTCAAAACTCACGAATCTCCACCATTCGGTCCACGCCGCCGATCCATGCAGATAGATGTTCCAAGCCTCTCACTCCACGGGTGCACAGCACAGACCCCCGGGCAGGACCCCGTCCCCAATCCGCCTTGCTCTGGGAGCTTGCAGTGTGCACCCTCCTACACTAACGCCATCTTGGCCGCCCTATATAATCTTGAGTACTCATTATCCAATGGACATTGGTAAGGTAATGACCTCTCCATTTAAGTATTTACCTATTTTTAAAATATAGTCCTATATTTTTACAGTCTCTATATGAACTTCAATCAAGAAAATTAAATTACCTTCAAGCAAGAAAATTAAATCAAGTTTTTAATATACTGATATATTAGTCAGCCAAAGGAATGCTGATGCTACATACCAGAAAATGGTTAGTCATTATAAAGGCTCATCTCTATCCCCGAGCCTTCTTTCTTTCCTCATGACCAAGCTCCTATGTCTGCTTGCCTCCCTGGGCTCCAGTATCAAAACTCCAACCTCAGAACTGCAACTGAAAAACTGCTCCCTCTGTCCTTTGCCTTGCCTTATATTTGATTCCCCCACCCACCAAGGGGTGGGGCTCACTGCCCTACTGACATGGCCCAGTCAACGCCCTAATCATAACTTAATCATGCCCAGATTAAGAGATCAGTTGTTTACAAGCATGATCCAATTATATTTTTGGAATTCATAATTAAATCAAATCCCCCAATGGTTACAATGGGTAAGGAGTATTTTTTGGAGGAATTGTGAAATGCTTGATGGAAAAAGCCTAGGTCACTTTGAAGAGACTGTTGATAGCAATATGGACACTAAAGAGACTTTTTATGATGCCTTGGAAGTAAATGATGAAACTATTATTGAAAACTGGAGGAAAGGTGATCCATGTTTTAAAGTTGCAGAGAATTTAGCAAGATTAACTCCTGGTGTTATATGGAAGACAGAATTTGAAAATGGTGAGCCTGAGCATTTAGCTGAAGAACTTTCCAAAGTAAATCTGGTGAGTGTGGCTTGTCTTCTCCTTGTAGCTTATAGCAAGATACTAGATGAGCCAAATACACTGAGGATGGAACTTTTTGAAAGAAAATAGAAACTGATTCTGGAACTTCCAAGTTTCTGGAAATCAAGTTCCCATATGAAAATGTCCCATTTGAAGGCTTAACTATAGTTGGAACTTGTAAATCAGGATTGAAGATGCAGTTATCTCAGAAAGACTTGTGGAAAGTCTTACTGTCTGATGGCTTGGACCCCTGCTTCCTGCATGCTAAACCAACAAAGTTTTTGAGAGAGCTGTATGAGCAAAACCACTGTCATCTTGGACAAAAGAGGACATGGAAAGGAAAGATTGAAGGAGAAACAGCTTTAAGAAGAAACCCATTGAAGATGAGATCTGGAATTAAAGACATTGCCTTGGGCCAAGAGAGGAGTCCCACACATGTGTACAGAGAGGGTGAGTTTGCCCCAGCAGTTGAGGAGGGTGGATGTTTCCACCTGATGTTCTGGGAAAGTTTTGCCACCCCTGGGTGCAGAGAGGGTGAGTTTGCCCCAGCAGTTGAAAAGGGTGGATGTTCCCTTCCGATGTTCAGGAAGAGTTTTGCTGCCCCAGGGTACAGGGATGGTGGAGCACATTCCTCAAAGATTAGGATGGTTAAGGTCAGCACCCCATAGGTCTGAAAGTGGTGCTCCTGTCCCCAATGAATTAGAGAAGGCCAGGTGGTCAACCCATTGCCCTGAGAGTGTTGAACCTGTATGCCAAAGGTTAGGGAAGACCAACTGGTCATCTCCTTGCTCTGAGAGGGTTGAACCTGTATGTCAAAAGTCAGGGGGAATGTTGTCTTCACCTCACTATACAAGGGGGGATAAGACTCGAATCCAAAGTTGGATAAGGTGTGGCAATCACCCCAACACTCTTGGAGATTGAGATCTGGAGCCTGGTCGACACCCAGCTGCTTGATGAGGGTCGAACCAAGAAAATGACCATTGGGCAAGCCTGTGGAAAGGGTGGGTTCCCATGTGGCACCAAGGAGAAGAAACCATCGTCTTAAGAATGACTCAGACTTTGAAACCGAATGGAGGATGCCCTGAAGGATTACTGAAATGTAGAGGACCCATGACTAATGTTTAACCTCCCAATTTCTCCTATGGTAATGAAAATGTTTATCCTTTGTCTTTCCATTTGTGTATTGGAAGCAATTAAATGGTTTTGTTAGTTTCAGAATTCTACAGCAGATGGGATTTTGCCCAAAGACAAACTGTATTTCTTTAAACTGATATGATTTTGTACTTGCATTGTTACTGATTTAAGGTTTTTTGAATATTGTCATGTATTTTTGGAATTCAGAGGGTGGAGTGTAGAGATTTGGCAGTTTGATGTAATTATGAATTCCAAAAATCAATCAAATTTTAATAGAACTCTAAATAGAGCACCTGAAAAATTAATTCCAATACTTCTCAAATACTTTCAAAAACATTGAAGAAGGAAGTTTATTAACTCATTCTAAGAAGCCAACATCACCCTTTTACTAAAGCCAGATAAAGATATTGCAAAAAAAAGAAGATTCAGACAATTTTCACTAATGAATATAGATGCAAAGAACCTCAACAAAATAATTTCCAATTGAATCCAAAAGTACATCAAAAGAATTATAAGCCATGATCAATTTGGTTTTATCTCAGGTATGCAAACAAAAAATAAGAAAATCGATATAACACTCCATATTAATAAAATGAAGAAAAAAAGCACACATGATTATCTCAATTGATGCAGAAAAGGAATATGATAAAAGTCAGCATCCTTTTTCATAAAAATACTTAGAAAAATAGGAATAGATGAAAACTACCATAACTTGATAAAGGGTATTTATTAAAATGCCACAGCTAACAGCATATCAATGTGAAATATTGATAGCTTTTCTAATATCTGGAACAAAACAAAGATGCCCACTGTTACCACTGTAATTCAACATTACACTGGAAATTCTAGCCAGCATAATTAGGCAAAAAAAATGAATTAAAAGGCATGCTTATTGTCAAGGAAGAAGCAAAACTTTCACTATTTGCTGATGATATGATCCTTTATATAGAAGGTGCTGAAAAATCTGCAACAAAGCTACTAGAGCTAATAAACAAATTTGGCAAATTGGTGGGGTACAAAATTAATACCCCAAATCAGTAGTGTTTCAGTATACTAGTAATGAAGTATTTGAGGAGGAAATAAAAAAAAATTAAATTGCAAGATTTTACAAAGCTACAGTGGTCAAAACAGCATGGTCTTGGCATAAGGATAGATATATTGACCAGTGGAATTGTTATGAGAGTTTAGAAATAGCCCCTCCTATAAATGACCAATTGATTTTTTTTTTTTTTACAAAATGGTCAAGTCCACTTAATTAGGAAAGAACAGAATCTTCAACAAGTGGTGCTGGGAGAGCAGGGTATTCCTTTGTAAAATAATGAAAGAGGACCCCAATCTCACACCATATATAAAAATTAACATAGATCAAAGACCT
The DNA here is from genome assembly GCA_026826555.1 of Tolypeutes matacus. NCBI lineage: Eukaryota > Metazoa > Chordata > Mammalia > Cingulata > Chlamyphoridae > Tolypeutes > Tolypeutes matacus. The sequence continues at coordinate 319,612 of JAKSZT010000291.1, read as the reverse complement.
AAATATAAGAGTCAGGATTACAAAATTCTGAGAAAATAAATGTAGGAACTCATCTTCAGAATCTTGTGTTAGGCAAAGGTTTTGTATTAGTCTGCCACAGGGGTGCTGATGCAAAGTACCAGAAATCTGCTGGCTTTTATAAAGGGTATTTATTTGGGGTAAAATCTTACAGTTACGAGGCGCTAACAATTCCAGCTAAAGGTTGCTTTCTCACCAAGGTCAGTTGCCACGTGTTGAAGCAATATGGTTGCTGATCTCTGTGAGGGTTCAGCCTTCACCCCTGGACTTCCTTTTCCTCAGTTTCAGGCTGGCATAGTGCTTCTTTCTCAGGGCTTTCTCTCTCTCTTGGCATAAGGTTCACTTCTTTCCAGACCTTCTATGTCAGTCTTGGCTCTCTTCCCAAGGTTAGCTGAAAACTATCAAGTGAATGGCTCATCTCTTTCCTGGGTCACAGGATCAAAAATGACAGAACTCTTTCTCTTCCTGTGTTTCTTCTTGAGTGATTGTCCATTTTTATCAGCCCACCAAGGGGGCAGGGACTCAACCTGAGTTATGCCTTACTGACATAGCCCAATTAGAAGCCCTAAATTTAGTTTATTAAGTAAACTTAATCAAAGGCCCCTCACTGAATTTAATGCAATCAAAAGGTATCAGAGTAAGAGGAATAAATTAGTTTATGAACATAATTATTCTCTTTTTGGGATTCACAAAAGTAATCTCAAACTGTCACAACTTTCTTAGACTTACACCCAAAGCACAAGGAATGAAAGAGCAAATAGATAAATATGACCACCTCAATAGTAAAACCTTTTATTCCTCAAAGTACTTTGTCAAGAAAGTGAAAAGAACTTATTCAATGGGAGAAAATATTTTGAAAGCACATATCTGATAAAAATTTACTATACAGAATATATAAATAAATTCTATGACTCAACAATAAACAACAAACAACCCAATTGAAAAATGGACGAAGACTTGAATAGACATTTCTCCAAAGAGTATATAAAATGGCTGAAAAACATGTGAAAAAATGTTCCACATCATAGCTGTTAAAGAAATTTAAATCAAAACTATAATGAGATACTATTTCACAACTGCTAGAATAGCTACTATTAAAAATAAAATTGAAAATTGAAAGTGTTGGAAAGGGCATGGAGAAATAGAAACACTCATTTTTTGCTGGTGGGAATGAAAAATGGTGTTACCACTTTGGAAGACAATTCACAGTTCCTCAGGAAGCTAGATATAGAATTAACATAAGTCCCAGAAACATACTACAAGTTATATACCAGGAAAAATTGAAAGCAGGGAACCAAACAGATATTTGTACACTGAGGTTCATAGGAGCATTATTCACAATTGCCAAAAAATGGAGGCAACGCAAGTGTTCATCATCCAATGGAGGGATAAACAAAATGTGATACATACATAAAATAGAATATTATTCATCTACAAAAAGGAATGAAGTCCTGATGTGTGCAACATCATCGATAGTACTTGAGGTTATTATGCTGAGAGAAATAAGTCAGACAGACAAGCACAAATATTGTATGATTTCAGATAATGAACTCATTATAATAAGCAAACTCATAGAGTTAAAAGCTAGGATAGAATAATTTTTTAAAAAGCTAGGATATAGGTTACAAGGGAAGAGACTGGGGGTTAGAGAATGGGGAGTTGATGCTTAATTTGTACAAAAATTTTTAGATTGATTGTAAATATTTGGAAATGGATAGTAGTTATGGTAGCACATTATTGTGACTGCAATTAACATCACTGATTTATGCATATTAATTTGGTTGAAAGGTGGAGATTTTTGGGTCATGTATATTACTAGAATGAAAGTTAGACAGTAATATATGGGACTGTGTACTGCCGTGAAACCTGGGGTGGATGATGGACTGTGGTTAATAATACAAGTATAAAAATGTTCTTTAATGAAATATAACAAATGTGCATCACTAATACAAAATATTAATAATAGGGTGGTGTAGCAGTTTGGTATTATTTATGAATTCCAAAAATAGATATTGGATTATGTTTGTAAATTGGTCTGTTCCTCTGTGTATATTAGATTGTATAGGATTCAGAGGTTTCACTCTTACTTGATAAAATTATGATTAAAACTTTGATTGGGCCACATCAGTAGGAAGTTTTGTCCCCATCCTCTTGGTGGGTGGAGACTCACAAAGAAAACTAAACATCAGAGGATGTAGTGGGAGTTTTAATGCTGGAGCCCCAGGATGTAAATATACAGAAAAGCAGATATGTGAGGAAAGAGAGAAGGCTCCATTAGACATGGCATAGGCCCTGGGAAGAAAGACAAGCAACATGCTTGATAGTTTAAAGCTGGCCTTGTAGAGAGAGAACAGCTGAGCCCAGAGAGAAATGAAGCCCAGAAGATAGATGAGACCCAGCTTTGAGCTGATATTGAAAGGACCTCAGACCATGAAGCCTTAAGGAGAAGAATCAGCCTGAACCCTTGCAGATGTAGATAGCCATCTTGCTCCAACACTTTGCAACAGACTTTGGTGAAGGAAGTAAAAAAAGATTATGGATATGATGGTGTTGAGTAGCACAATGGAAGAAATAAAAAATACACTGGAAGCAGACAACAGCAGGTTTGAACAGGAAGTGGAAAGAATCAGCAATGTGGAAAACAGTACAGCTGAAATCTGACAAATAGTAGAACAGACAGATAAAAAGATAGAAAAAATCCAGAAGGGAGTTAAGGATTTGAATGACAACACGAAATTCACAAACATATGCATTATAGGCTTCCCAAAGGAAGAAGAGAAGAGAAAAGGTACAGAAAGTGTGTTGGAAGAAATAATGGCTGAAAATTTCCCAACTCTGTTGAGGGATTTGGATGTACAAGTCCAGGAAGTGCAGTGCACCCCAAATGGTATAAATTTGAGCTAGCCTACTCCAAGACATATATATGTCAAATTGTCCAATGTTCAAGACAAGGAAAGAATACTGAAAGCAGCAAGAGAAATGAGATCCATCACATACAAGGGAAGCTCAATAAGATTAAATGCTGATTTCTCATCTGAAACAATGGAGGCAAGAAGGTATGGCATAGTTAAGGTGTTAAAAGAAAAAACTTCCAGCAAGAATTCTCTATCCAGCAAAGCTGGGATTCAGAATGAGTGAGAGTTCAAAATATTCATAGATAAACAGAAATTAAGAGCATTTGCCAATAAGAAGCTAGTCATTCAAGAAATACTAAAGGGAATTCTGCAGGAAAAAAAAGAGGAGAAAGAGAGTTGGAGGAGAGTGTAAGAACAAATAAAAAGATAAAAAGAGAAATAAAAACAACATAGCATGCATAAACATAAAGAAAATATGTGTAATGTAAGCAAGTCCTTCACAGTAATAACATTGAATGTTAATGGATTAAACTCAGCAGCCAAGAGACACAGATTGGCAGAATAGATAAGGAAATATAATCAATCTATGTGCTACAAAACTTCACCTTACATCCAGGGACTCAAGTTGCTGAAAATGAATGGTTGGAAAATAATTTTACATGCAAACAATAGCCAAAAAAAGGGTAGGAATAGCTATACTAATATCAGACAAAATAGACTTCAAATGAAAAACTATTGTAAGAGACAAAGAAGGCAACTATATATGAATAAAAGGAATGATATAGCAAGAAGAAAGAATATTCATAAACATTTATGAGCCTAACCAGGGTGCATCAAAATACATGAGACAAACAGTGGAAAAACAAAGTGAAGAAATATATGCCTCTACAATTATAGTGGCAGATATTAATACATGATTATCACCATTAGATAGAACATCTTGACATAGAATCAATAAAGAAACAAAGACTTTGAATAAAATATTAAAGGATCTGTCCTAATAGACATATACAGAACAGTATACCAAAATACAGTGGGATATGCATTCTTCTCAATTGCACATGGTTCATTACCCAGGAGAGACCACATGCTAAGCCATAGAACAACTCTCAATGATTTCAGGAAGATTGAAATTATACAAAGTAATTTCTCTGCCCATAATGAATTAAGCTGGAAATCAGTTGGGGCAGAGAAGCATATTAGGCACAAAGATATGGAAGTTAAATAACATATTCTTAGACAATCAGTGGGTCAGGGGGGAAATTGCAAAAGAAATCAGTAACTGCCTTGAAATAAATGAAAATGACAACACAATGTAACAAAACTTATGAGATGCATATAAAGCTGTACTGAAGGGTAAATATATAGCCATAAATGCATATATTAAAAAAGAAGAAAGACCTAAAAGCAAAGATGTAACTGCACACCTGGATGATTTAGAGAGAGAGCAACAAACTAAACCCAAAAAAGTAGAAAGAAGGAAATAACAAAGATTAGACCAGAGCTAAATGAAATTGAAAATAAGAAAGCACTAGGGAAAAAAAAAACAAAAAAAAAACCAAAAGATGGTTCTTTGAGAAGATTAATAAAATTGACAAACCCTTAGCTAGACTAACAAAAGAAAGAAGATGGAAATATGTAAAATAAGAAATGAGGAAGGGGATATCACTGCTGACCCCACTGAAATAAAGAGTATCATAAGAGGACACTTCGAAAAATTGTATGCCAACAAAATGGATAATTTAGACTAAATGGACGAATTCTTAGAAACATACAAGCACCCTATATTGATGAAATAAGAAATTGATGATCTCAACAGACCAATCACAAGTAATGAGATTGAATTGGTCATCAAAAACCTCCCAACTAATAAAAGCCCAGAACCAGACGGCTTCACAAGTGAATTCTACCAAACATTCCAGAAAGAATTAACATCAATCTTGCTTAAACTCTTCCAAAAAATAGAAGTGTAACAAACATTGCATAACTCATTCTATGATGCCATCCATCATCAACCTAATACCAAAGCCAAACAAAGACACCACAAGAAAGGAAAACTATAGATGAATCTCTCTAATGAACCTAGATCCTAAAATCCTCAACAAAATAGTTGCTAACCATATTCAACCACATATCAAATGAATTATACATCATGACCAAGTGGACTTCATCCCTGGTATGCAAAAATGGTTCAACATAAGAAAATCAATCAATGTAATATATCACATAAACAGATTGAAAGGAAAAAATCACATGATCATCTCTATAGATGCAGGAAAAACATTCGACAAAATACAGAACACTTTCTGATACAAACACTTCCAAAGATAGGAATAGAAGGAAACTTCCTTAACATGAAAAGGATATATATGAAAAAATGACTGCTAACATCATATTTAATAGTGAAATCTAATAGCTTTCCCTCTAAGATCTGGAACAAGACAAGATGCCCCCTATCACTGCTCTTATTTAACATTGTGTTAGAAGTACGTTTTCGAGCACTTACGTGAGAAAAAGATATAAAAGTCATCCAAATTGGAAAGGAAGAGGTAAAAATTTCAGTATTTGCAGATGATATGATCCTATACCTCAAAAGCCCTGAGAAATCTACACCAAAGCTTCTAAAGCTTATATATGAGTTCAGTAAAGTGGTATGTTATAAAATTAATGTGCAAAAAATTAGTAGCATTTCTGTACATCAAAAATGAGCATTCTGAGGAAGAAATCAAGAAAAAAATTCCATTTACAATGGCAAAAATCAAATACCAAGGCATAAATTTATCTAAATGTGTAAAAGACTTGCATGCAGAAAACTACATTGCACTGTTAAAGGAAATCAAAGAAGACCTAAATAAACTAAAAAATATTCCCTGTTTATGGATATGAAGGCTAAGCATCATTAAGATATCTATCCTACACAAACTGATTAACAAATTGAATGCAATCCTAATGAAAATTACCTCAGCATTTTTTCTGAATTGGAAAAGCTATGAAGTTTATTTGGATGGGCAAGATGCCCTGGATAGCAAAAGACACACTGATAAAGAAAAATGAAATGGAAGGAACCACACTACCTGACTTAATAACATAATACAAAGCTACAGTGTTAAAAAAAAAAAGCATATTATTAGTACACAGATAGACATACTGGCCAATGGAACAAAATTAAGAGTTCTGATATATATCCTCACATATACAGTCAACAGATAATTGACAAGATCATGAAGCCCATTCACTGGGAAAGAATGGCCTCTTCAACAAATGGTGCTTGGAGAATTGGATATACATATCCAAATGGATGAGAGAGGTACACCATATCACACATTATACAAAAATTAACTCAAGATGGATCAAAAGTCTAAATTTAATAGCCAAGACCATAAAAATCTTGGAAGATTATGTAGAGAAGTATCTCTAAGATCTTGTATTAGGAAATAGTTTCATGAACTTTACACCCAAAGCACAAGCAACAAAAGAAAAAAAAAAACAAAACAGATAAATGAGACCTCCTCAAAATTAATAACTTTTTCACCACAAAGGAGTTTGTCAAGGAAGTAAAAGGGCAGCCTACTCAATGGGAGAAAGTATTTGGTAAAAATATATCTGATAGGGGCCTAATATCCTGCACATATAAAGAAATCCTACACCTCAAAAATAAAAAGACAAGCAGTCCATTTAAAAGATGGGCAAGTGATTTGAATAGACACTTCTCCAAAGAAGAATTACAAATGGCTAAAAAGCACATGGAAAAATGCTCAACATCACTAGCTATTATGGAAATGCATATCAAAACTTCAAGAAGATATCATCTTACACCTATTATACTGGAGGCTATTAAAAAAAAAACAGAGGACTACAAGGGTTGGAGAGAATATGGAGGAATGAGAAACCTCACTCACTGCTGGTGGGAATGCAGAATGGTGTATCCATTGTGCAGGACAGTTTGACTGTTCCTCAGGAAGCTAACTATAGAACAGCCATATGATCCAGCAATTTCACTGCTGGGTATATACCCAGGAGAATTGAAAGCAAGGACACGAACAGATATATGCACACTAATGTTCATAGCAGCATTATTCACTAGTGTCTAAAGTCGAAAATAACCCAAATGCCCATCAACAGATGAGTGGATAAACAAATTGTAGTATATATATATACAATGAAATATTACTCAGCTGTAAGAAAGAATGCAATGTCAACACACAGGTTAACATGGATGAATCTTGAAGACCTTATATTGAGTGAAGAAAGCCAGGCACTGAAGGACAAATATTACATGATTTCACTGATATGAATTAAGCAAATTGAGCAAACTCACAGTGCTAGAGTCTGGAAGATAGGATTACAGCAGATAGAAAAGGAGAAGAAGGATGTGATCCAATG
>JAKSZT010000291.1:296253-309389 GCA_026826555.1 Tolypeutes matacus | reverse complement strand
TGTGGGCCAGGATGGTAGAATAAGAGTTGTTTGTAGTCACATACCAAATATATTCTGCACAGAGAAGCAATAAAATATGTTGTTGTATTCCATGTCAGGTGTGCAACACAAAGAAAATTCCAAGATGACTCATTGTTTTCCTGAACAAGAAGGAGGATAGGTTTTCATTAACTGAGATAAAATTATAGATTTACAGGTATATACCTGAAGTATTGTGTAGATAATATATGTTAATTATATACCTAAATCCCTTTGAATATTGTCTGGTAATCAGTTGTTATTCAGTAAATATAATTTATTTTTCACAATTATTATATAACATTGATCATTTCAATACATATTCTGTTATACTCCTTCCAGTCTTTTTTACTTTATAGTTAAAATTTTATATGAATTCAGAATGTAGAAGAAAATAATGTACATTTTTCTTATTTGATTGATAAACAGTGATGAACTTGTGTGAATCCATTAAAATTTTAATCCTAAAACAGAGATTGAACTTTAATGCTTCAAAAATAATTTAACTAAATGAACAGATATATTTTATAAAGAAAACCTAATATAAATTTAAAAAATACAAATCATTTGAGGTGAAAAACTGTATCTAATGAACATGGTTTAAATTTAAATAAAAAGATAAGTATAGGAAAATGAATAAAATACTCTCTTAAATACACATTGAATAGTAGTGAAAGTTAAAACTGCAATTCCAGATTATGTAAGGGCATTTTAAACACATATATTTGTTAATAATTAAAATGTACAGGGTTCCGATTTGGAATAATGGAAATGTTTTGGTACATTTTATACATAATGTTTGTCAAGAAGATCATGCACAAAACTGCAAAATGATTAGGGTATTTCATTTTATTTAGTAATTTAATATAGTTTCCAAATATCTTCAAAGTTCACATATTTTTTTAACTTAATGCTATCACAATATTTGCTGGCTCAGAGACAAAATATTAAAGTGTTCTTTTTCTTTTTCATTTGCTTGTATATGTATGAATTAGATTAGCCAAAAGAGTTTATAAAACACTAGTGAACATTTTCATAAGAAAAGATAATGTGTATTCAAAACTTTGCAAGAATATAAGCATTCTGATGATCATGGTCAAAATTTATTAGTACTGCATTAACTTCTTTTCATTCTTCATATGATTCCATATTTAAGTATTTAAAACAAATCTAGATTTAAAATTATTTCTCTTATAACAGTCAAGGAGATAATTAAACTTTTAGTGAATTACTAAGGAATATACATGTAAAAAGTTGTCAGATCTAAATAAGAAACTCTGGATTTTTCTGTCCAAAGTAGTACTGTTTAAGAATGTGCTATATTTCTTCCCTACAGAATAAATGGAATAATTCTAAAAGAGCTCTACATAATAAAATTATCTGAAATTGGAATATACATGAGGATTTCTATAGCACAATTTGACGAATAACACCACTTTTTTTTTCTTGCACATTAGTTGTCATTAAAATCACATATACTTAAACCACAGGATTAACACATATTTCATGACTTCAAATTATTATGTCAATTTCTGAAAACATATTTTTGGAAATGTTAAAATAATGTATGGTCTAATAGAGGATGGTACAACAAAAATTCAAATAATTAACAGATGCTACAATGTTTAGGGAGATACCAATAAATACCCCAAAAGAGAGCAAGAAAAAACTTACTTAAATATTCAGCATCACTGTCATTTCAATTGTCTGGAGCCCTCTCTCTTCTGCATGACTCTAATGAAAGCATTTTTCACCTCTTTGTACCTAAGATTATAAATGAGTGGATTCAGCATGGGAATCACCATGGTATAAAATACAGAGGCTACTTGATTTTTTCCCAAGGAGTAGGACTTCCTTGGTTTTAAATAAATAAATATTGTACTGCCATAATAGACGGTGACTCCAAGGAGATGGGAGACACAAGTAGAGAAGGCTTTGCTGAAGTGGATTTAATTTTCAGGATAGTAGACAGAATACACACATAGGACACAAGGATTGTGATAAGAGACACAAATACATTTAAACTACCAAGAATGAATATCATGATTTCAGTATCATGAGTGTCAGTGCAGGACAGTGCTAAAATTGGGATTATTTCACAGAAAAAATGATAGATTACATTGGATTTGCAGATATGCAAACTAGACATGAAAAGAAGGTTGATTAATGATTCAGTGAAACCAATCATATAGGACCCAGTGATGAGGACATGGCAGAGTCTCCTGGACATAACAACTTGGTAGTGAAGAGGATTGCAGATAGCTGCATAGCAGTCATAGGCCATTGAAGACAGAAAGAAAAATTCAGTGACAGCCAAGAAGAAATAAAACGACATCTGGGTGAAGCAGCTGGTATATGAAATATGCTTGTTTGAAGTCAGTAGTTTCTCTAAGGTTTTAGGTGTGATGACTGGTGAGTAACTGAGGTCAAGGAATGAGAGGTGATTCAGGAAAAAATACATGGGCATGTGAAGCTGGAGATCCAGGTGAATTAGCACTATCATACCTGCATTTCCCAGCAAGGTAATAAGGTATATCAGGAGAAATAAAATAAAGAGGGCCAACTGGGTTGCTTCAGAGTCTGTCAATCCCATAAGGATGAAGTCAGACATGTTTGTGTTATTCTTACTTCCCATAGTGTCCAATCATTTTAAACTGTTGAGAAATGCAAGGCGATACTTAGCATGAATGACTTCAAAACTGTTTCTCTTTATAGGAATGATTTGGCATTTATTAGGTAGTCAGGCTAGTGATTTAAAAAATACGTAATAAAAAAGTAGTTTGCAAAATATGACTGAAAAAAATCTTAGTTTGCCTGCCAATTATAAATTAGGTAAAAAATTCAACATTTTCTTATTATGTAATAGATACTCGTATAAATACACATATGCATATGTTGCATAATTAGAATGAACATGACACTGTTATAAATACTTACTTTCATTAGCACATTTATACACATGAAAATATTATATCATAGTTATTACAATTGCACATAGTTTTAGAGGAGAAAAAGGACACGGAAAATTAATTTACCCAGAGTCAAATCCATTAAATACTGTTTGCTCTGTGATTCTACCAAAATGGGTTGACTCCAAAGATAACATTTATAATACTCTATTCTTACTTATATTTAATTTCAGCAAATAAAAATTTGCTATTTATGTATTAAACAATTATAGAGAGTATTATGTACCATTTGCTGTTCTTTTCCACCCAATATATTTAGTTCAAATGACATCAAACCTTATGTCTATTAGTACTATAAAGCATATACACAGCATTAATTTTAGGTTATGTTTTTAACAGATTATTCAATTTTCCTCCAAAAATTATATTTTTAATATATGCACATTAATTGGTGACTGTGATTCTATCAGCTCCAAAATTTCCATATCTATACAAATCCTGGCATTACTTAGGTGTGTAATATGGTGTGTTTCTTCCAAATAATTGAAGGCCTACATGATATGTATATGTATGTGCATATCCTTCTAATAATATACCCATTTTTTTGAGCTAAACTAAATCTCTCTAACATTGAGATTAATACTTACCATGAGTTAAAGTTGTTGAAAAACTTCTTCCAGCATTATCTGTCTAGAAATGTATCAGCCTCAAGTTTTTTTCAAAATAAAATATGTAAATCATTTAAGGATCCTGGAATTTATGTTATGCAATCTTTGTTTCCTTTGGGATAATTTACATTTAATTTTTTTTTGCATGGATTTTTTGAGAGAAAATTAATCAACCTAAATTTTTTTTCAGGTCCTGGTCAAATAGAAAATTCACATGGAAATTATGTATAACACGTATACCAGGGAGCTACTGTGAACATAAGCATAGCAGAGTATCCCTTGCCTTTCACCTTGATAATACCATGCCACCTCTTATATTGAGGATTGCTGATAATGAAACATTGGGTCATCTCTGGGAACAATTTTCAAGAAAGATTGCTTGACGTGATGCCAATGATAAAAGTTAAAGGACTAATATAGCTAAGTCAGGTTTGTAACAGAAAATTACCTTCCCCTGAGAAGCCACATAATGTTTAGCAGCATTTTTGGTATTCTTTTGTGATGTTTTAATTTATGTGTGGTTAGAAGAGAAAGTACTTCTATAGAAATGATATATTAATCTGTAGGTAAAAGGTCAGATCATTAACCACATGGCATGTACCAGCACATTATTCACAATGAAATAATTTTATATTTAATGTGTGACACTGTCATAGGATTGAACATTGTTTATTTTTCTAGGAATGCATAACTGAAGAATGGGCATTTTTGAGGCATCACAAGGAAAATATGGTGTGTTTCTTCCAAATAATTGAAACAATTCATCAACACAGCATATGAACTGTTGTGTTAAGCCACAATAATGTTTGTGCAACTTGTTTTATTATTATTTAGTATATTGGCTTTTACAATATTGAATGAAATCTGAGAGGAAAGAGGTAAAAACCATTGCTGAGATGATTAAAGCTTTTATTATTATATTAAAGGCCAATACCTTACTTCCTCTATATACAATGAGGTCAAATCCATTCTTGTAAATCTTTCATTAATTAATGATAATGAGGTAAATTTTCATGTAGAATTAGAAGCAGCTGGTCCAAGAGACACTATTCATACTACAGAATTTCAGGAGAGAATATGATAATATGGTTCAAGGAATGACAAAAATAATACATGTTTGATGAACGTTTGAATGTACAATTTTTCAATTCATCAAAAATTCAATTTCACAGAGAAAACCTTATTTGGAGAATAAAAGGCCATCACCAACTTATTTTACAATTGGTGTCTTTGGGTTTAAGATGTCCTATGTATATCCATCTCAATAGGATCTGCTCATTCTTGAAAATCTCCATGAGGGAATATTTTTTCCCAGCACTGAAATCAATTTTTATAGCCATTAAGTGTACTTTCAAATAATATAAGAATTAGTCAAAAAAAGAATAATTTACAAAACTTTATATGACTAATCTTTTTTGTTGAATCTTTATTGGTGGGACTCCAATACTTAACTTCAAAGAGTCAAATTATTTTGATAGAAGACTAGAAGTAAGATTCAAAAAGAATAAATATCTTATTTGCCCTACATTTCAAGAAAATTAGGACTTTATCCCCAATAATGATTCAATATCATTATTTTTTTCATTCAGTGCCTGTTTTTAAATCTCTCATTTTTTATGTGATTTGAAGCTCTGTTAAGGAATTTCATAATTTTCTGGTAAACTGGATCTATTGATATTTCATATTCTCAATAACACTCTGTAATACAAATATCTACTTTTTTTTAATAGTATTACATTGAACAGTTGTATTCTTAAGCTTATATTTACAGATATACATTTTTAAATTGTTTATTCATCTATTACTTATAAACATGATAAAGTTGGGTCTTACATTTTAATAGAGTTAATTAGAAAGCTTTAATGGGAGGTTTAGTACACTTATACTAAAATTATTACTTATTTGCAATTTTCATTTAATATCATATACTTTTGTAATTCTGATTCTTTTCATTTGATTTCTTTTTGGTTAATATAATATTCAGCATTAACTTTTATCTCTCTGTTGGAGATCTCTATTTGTAAACAATACTACATGAAATTATATGTTTAATGTTTTCTAGGGATAAAATTTGCATCCTTAAATTATTTTATTGCTCTTAAGATTATTAAGATTGCTTCTAGGGAACCAAACTGGCAGCATAAGACACTCCAGGGTCTGTTCACCCACAGAATCTTTGAAAAATTACAATACAATAAGGACAAATTATTTTCCTTAAAACTCCAAAAATACTTAAATGATTACAGTAACAGGGTGAGTCCTGAATCAAGAAAATGGAATCTAATACTGGTAGCAGGAACTCTTCTCTAACCCAGCCCTTTCCTGACACAGTGTGGAGGGGACCTGAGCTCTTATTGTGACTCTGTTTTTGAGGGAACAGAGTAACCCTTATGGGTGTATTGTAGAGCATGTATATGGCTTCCAGTCTATACGGTGGCAGCCTGAAAGCCTGCCCCAGGAGTCTCATCTCTCTCTTGCTCTTCCCAGAACATGCCCTACAGGCAGAATAAGGTTGCAATAAATTAAAACAGTGTCAGAAACAATCAATTCACATCTGCCTGGAAAAAAGGTTACTGGTTTTAAACTTACAATAAAAGATGGAAATTATATTTCATAAGGATAAGGGAGGAATTCCAATTCCAGTAAAGAGTGGAATTCCAAGGCCAAGAAATAAGCCCAGGAGAAGACACAGGCTCAGAAAAAGGGAACATCCCAGGATTTTGACTGAGGCTGATCTTCATGATAGTGATGTAGGGGTGGGCTTCCAGGTTCTTGGCCACATTGTGGGAAAGAATTCAAAGACATGCCACAGTTAAGCAAAGCAAGTAAAAGTTTAATGTGAATCAAAAGAAAGTGAGAGTATGCACCCTAGACAAATGTATGGGCATGCTCAAGGGAGAAACATGCTGGAGCAGAGGCTGCAGCCTTATTAGATCTAGCCTTCCCCCCTTCCCATATAAATGAAGATTTATAAGTTGCAACATTCTCATTGGTTCTGAGTATGTAAAAAAAAAGGATGGGAAATGCAATATTTTTATTGGTTCAGAGTGTCTTCTGGTATTGGTCCTTGGACAGCTGACTCTTCCCTTGTTGGAAGGACTTTCTGCTGTGAGGAGGAGGCAAAAATGTGCATCCATGAACAGGACTTTTATACAGAACTTATTGTTTTGTCTTTATTGCCCTAATGCTTTTCTATGGCACCATTTTTCCCCCCTCAGGTCCCTGTTCTAGCCTGCCTCAGCTTCCCCTTCAGAGAATTTTCAGTCTTATTCTTAAGGGGGAGCTAAAAGGTGATGGTCATTTCTCTGTGGCTGCATCCTGCTGGTTAGGTGCAGTAGTTCCTGACTGATGATGTGTAAAGCTCTTAGGCTATTCTATTGAGACTGATGGGAGGTGCACTTGGGACAATAGTTGTAACTGGCTGGAATCCTGCATGATCACTGATTTGCTTTGAAAAGCATCCAACCTGGAAGAGGCAAATCTGTTTAGGGTTTTAAAAGCACAAAGTCCAATTAGGAGAATAAAGGGTAAGCTTAAGAGTGGACCTAAAATTGGTATGAGCCAGGAAAAGTTAGGAACACAGAGAATGGAAGGGCTACGTTGGTGGGTCCATAAGATATGAAGGGGCTGATGTATGCTAATGAACATAAGCATATCCAGAGCAGAAGTAAGTAGAGGTAAGCCTTGTTTCTGCAAGGAAATAAAATTCCATTTTGATATTTTAAGTAGTCTAATGGAAGATGCTATATCAGTTTGATATTATTTATGAAATCCAAAAATAGATATCAGATTATGTTTGTAAACTGGTCTGTTCCTCTGGGTGTATTAGATTGTATGAGATTCAGAGGTTTCCCTTTTACTTGATTAAATTAAGATTGGCGTTTTGATTTGACTACATCAGTAGGACAAGAAGAGTAATATACTCTTCATGGCCTTGTGACTGTAAGCTTCTACCTCAAATAAATACTGTTTATAAAACACAACTGATTTCTGCTTCTTTTCAGCACCCCTTTGGCTGACTAATACAGATGCCCTAGACATAAGCAAGCATAAGTCAAGCAAAATAAAGGCCATACTTAAGAGAGCCATTCTTTTATTTTATAAGCAAGTTCATTAACTACTTAGTAAATGAATCAACTTTGCCAAAATATTTAACTTATTTAATATTCCTCTGCATATGATCTAGTATAGAGAAGATATTATATAGGTATAGCATTTAATACTAATAAATGTACATGTTTCTCTTTGAACTCCCATTAATATAGCTAAGATCCAGGTTTGCAATACAATGCATATTTTCTCTCCATGGAAGCATGCCATAAAAATGCCAATTTTGTTTATTTAGGTTCTAGTCACTTTTCTCTGGTATATTTTGCTCTACATAGTATATCCTTCACAAAACCAGCATACTGCAGCACTCTTGGTCTTGGAGAGAACAAGAAGGTTGTCTCCAGTGTTTTACTGACCCGGTGCATAGTGCATTCCACTACTATGTAAACCTAGTGATATTGAGCCATTGCTGGCTGCCACACGGGTCTGAAACAGTAATGTATTTCCATCTTCTTCAGGAGCATCACCAGGAGATGTGGTAGATACTTTTATTATTTTAGGGGTCATAGTAATCAATCTATCCAATAACTCAAATGGAGAAGCACCATGCAGGGTGACTGGGGGCTTGGTTTAAATGCATAAGAAAGTTAGATAATACTATGTCTATCCCTTTTAAATTTTAAACAATTTCTAAACACTTCCAATGCAATTTATAACATATCAAATACACTTAACTATTTTTAGTACTCCATTTTACACTTTTACAACTTTACTATGATTATGTTAATTAATACATATTTTACTTCAGCATTACAGGTAAAACTTACTTCTCCCTTATGTTATGAACACCTGAGATTCTCAATGGAATCAAGATTATCTTTCCCCTACCACATTAATATGCAGACTGAGTTGTCCTCTGATTGGTTTCTCTGTTATGAAGTTACTTTTTCTTATCAATATCCATTCAGGTTTTGATTTAATAATGGCTTCCTGGGATTTTCCATTTAAGTACTTCAGCTTAGAAAATATTTTAACAAACTTCCTAGAACCAACCTTAAGCACATAGACTAGTTATTCAACATTAAAATAAACTTATTAAGTTACAGTTATCAACCAATGAAATTAACTTTATTCACTTGCCTTGGAATAAATCTCTTAATCTGTTCTGTGAAAACAAGTCATTTCACTTTAAGAAAATCTACATGGCCTTCTTTAACTTAATTTAATTAAACACAAACACAATACTTATCAATTTAAAGATCTAATAAATATAATACTAATTTACTTTATTAGTATCCTATAAGCCTAGAGAGATTATACCCAAGCCAAATAAAATTGAAATAATTATATTTTATGTAAAAAATATTCCTTTTTCATCTCCACAAGAGGCAAAAGCATCTTTTTATAATATTCTAAAATAGTAAATAGCCTTAAAAGTATACAGACTACTTGTTTCAGAATATATTATAATTGTTTAATCTGTTTTAATCAGAATATACAAAAAATTCTATATCTTTCAAGGACTTTTTCTTTACTTACTAAAATTCAGCAATTGGATTATTAATTACACTCATGCTGAGGCTGTTAAAATGTTTATATTGGGAAATTACAGGACAAAATATGTAAATCAAGGTTTATTCTATAACATTTCCTCTGACCTTATTATTCTTAATTTTCCAACCTAGTAGACAAGAGTTTTAAGTTAAACTTACATTTCTATATCTTATCACACCTAGCCTTTCCTCTCAAAGATAAGTCCCTAGGGAGGGGAGGGGTGTAGATCAAGTAGCTTATATGAAACTTTTTCTTCTTCCAATATTTTCTACATTTATATTTTTTATATGACCTTTCCATTCTGCTTGGCTTTTCTAATCTGGGCTCCAGAAATATTCATTTACATTGTAAGTGCCTATTTAATTTTTAAAAATTTGAACAGAGCTCTTTATAAGAATTTTTATTTGGTAATTTGATATTACCATTTGGGGTATGAAAACATACAGTGAACAAATAGACACAAATAGAGAGTTAGACACAGAAACAAAAACACAGCTCACTAATTTTACTTATAATTTTCATTCCCTGACAAAATAAGTTTAACTGTAAAATAACATTATATTCAAATGATCTCTTTGAAGGCTATTTCTATATATTCTAATCTGCACTGTGATCATAAAGTATTGCACAAAAATTTCATGCTTTTTAGTCATAGTCTTACAACCAAATTGTTCTCAATTCTTTTAATTACAATCTACAACCTTTTCCTTTACTTCAGAGCTTTGCTTATTTCTCATTTCAATTTTGACAGACATCAGATGAGCAATACCAATTCCAGTATATATTCATGACCAAAACCAAGTTAATTTTATATCCACAGAGATCATTGAAGTATCAGGGAAAACTGGTTTCTCTCATAACCTGCTGCTTTCAGGATCCTTGATGCTCAGGGTGGAAGATCCACAACTCCCCAGTCTTCATAGATAACATTATTCCAGCAACTGCTGGACTGGAAGAATGGATGTCCAACCCTGGGGATCAAGGATTCTACCAGGCAGTGATCTTCTCAAAGGTCATGGGGTCCCACCTGGGTTGCCAAGTTGAAAGAATCCCATTGAGGTCCCTCTGGGTTCCTGTACAGAGCACATGAATTGGAGTCTGCACCGGAATGGTCATGAGAGAAAGCAGACTTATTAATGCTATTGGAAGGATGTGAGACAGGGGTGTCTCCAATCTTCCTTTCCCTGAACCATGGGGAGCAGAAGTTTTTATGAATTTAATGGGTTGGGGGGAATAGAGTGGTAACCATCACAATATTTTCATTGGTCCTGAGTGTCTGCTGGCCTGAGAAAGGGTCAGGGTAAGGGTTCTGAATGTGCTTCTCTTTATCTATTGTCTTCAGGTATTCAGCCTTGGGTGCTTGATTCCTCCCTTGTTGGCAGGACTTTCCACTGTCAGGTTCAGACAAATATGGGTGACCATGAATCAAGAACAGGAATTTTACACAGAACTGACTGTTTTGTTCTTATTGCCCTAGTGCTTTCCTACAACACCCTTTTTCCCTCAATTTGCTGTTTTAGTGTGAAGAATAGGAGAGCTAAATTTTTGAAAGAGCAGCAGGGCAACTTTTCAAAAAACAAGGAAAGGTGTTTTTTGTATTGAATTATATTTTATTTCTGTTATTTCTCAGCACTTAGTGATAATTTGGCATGTAACCTGCTGGAGACAAATTTAATAATCAGAAAACTCATGGACTAAATACCATAGTTAAAACACTAAAATATTAAACTGTTCATGGGGAAAAAAAATTTACAAAGATACAAGAAATCATAGCCATGAAAAAAATTAATAAAATTTCAGTGGTCATCAAAGAAGAACAGATATTGGATACACAGAAAAAATAATCAATAAAATTGAACACAGTGACATTAAAATGATTCAGGTTGATGAGGGGGGAAAAAGATGAAAATAGTTGAACAAAGCCTTAGAGACATTTGGAACACCCTCAGAATAATAATATAGTCATAATAAGAGTCAGAGAAGAAAAAAGAGAAAAAGAAGCAAGAGGAATATATATATATATTTAAAAAGGCAGAAACATTTCAAAAGAATGAAAGTCATGCACATACATTTAGTTGCTTAGTTAATAGAAATGTTTCTTCATTCTTCCTAGAATAATGGGAATGTTCTCTAGCCTACCAACAGACTGCCCATAGAGGTGTTCTTCTCAGAGATTGGGAAAATTTGCCTACTGCTGATCTACATGCCCATGGTATAGCTGAGAGTAGCCTCTGCATGGAATGTTGAATTCCAGTTAAACCTGAATAAGAGAAAAGGAGATGACAGGCAGATCTGAAGGCCAGAAACCATATAGTCATGTCTTCTGAAAGAAATGAGGAAATGCACCTCAAACTTCCTATAAATTCCCTTTTAGAAACAGCCTTCTCAGTGTTAAGCTTGGATGTGCCTAATAAGGAAAGTAAATGGAGATCAAGATCTAGGCTGTTTATTAACCTCTTTCCTGGAAAATAAGAAACTTTCTATTATGCCATCAATTGAGATTAAAAAGTTCCTAGAAAATGCTAAGGGCATAAATTCTCTCATGTTTTAGTCTGTGATTAACTTTGTGTCTAGCTTTTAAATCTGTGTTTAACTTTGTCAGTCAGCTTGTGCCTAGGAAATCAAATTTAGGGTTCACCTGTTACAAATTGGTAAAGGTGAAAGGTAACCTAAAAATGAGTCTTGAAATGTCAATACTGTCTTGCAACTGGATTTGATGTATAAATCACAAGTGGAATTGGTTCAATTGCTAGAAAAGTAGAAAAACCTAGCAAAATTGTTACTAATAAAATTGTTGTGGTTTAGGTAATAAAAGTGCCCACTTTGCTTTAGAGTGGAAACCTACTAGAAACTGTAACTAAGGTTTAAGAGCATTATATAGATGCCTTTATATTATAAAACAGCAGAAGAATAATAACTGAAATTACTATAACAGGGTAGTTTTTCATAGACTTCAGATATTATAATAGTTATCTTCAACTAATTTAACTTTGTTTATAGCTATTTTGGGTATAACCAATCCTTGCTTATGCTAGCTAATGTGATGGTAATTATAAACTGAGTTTGCCTTTGTTTATGCTTACTTCAGGTCTAGCCTCACCCCTTACCTTTGATTATGGTTATTTCACTACAATTTCTGCCTCCTATGGCTCAAGGGAAAGCAAATCTGAGACATCCCTGTCTTCTGTCCTTCCACTGTTCCCAGTAACCCAGCTTTCTTTCATGGCTCCAATTGTGGACTAAATGGCTGCCTGATGGAATTCTTGAGCCTTGGGTTTAAATGTCCATTCTTCCAGATCAGAGGCCATTGGAGTCCTGTTATCTCTGAGGACTGGCAAG
Organism: Tolypeutes matacus; assembly: GCA_026826555.1. NCBI lineage: Eukaryota > Metazoa > Chordata > Mammalia > Cingulata > Chlamyphoridae > Tolypeutes > Tolypeutes matacus. The sequence continues at coordinate 296,851 of JAKSZT010000291.1, read as the reverse complement.
TGGGGAAGGCCTCCCACCTCTAGTGTTGAGATTCCTAAAAGCAGCAATTTATGAGAGAAACCAGTTTCCTTGAGGCTTCAAAGACCTCAGTGAGTTTATACTGGAATCAGTGTTCCTCATCCAAGGTCTGCCAACTTCAAAATTGGAAATAAGCAAAGTTTTGAATTAAAGGAAAATTGTATTTTAAAGCATTGGGAACATTTTAGTAATAAACCAATAATTAAAGAACAAAATTCTTGTTCAAAACTGCATGGCCACAGTTCGACTGAATTAGAAATAGACTTCGAAGAAGAACCTTTAAATATGACCATACAGTTAAACTTATTTTGTTAGATAATGAAAATTATAAGTAATAGAGAGTTGCATGTTTCTGTGTCTAACTCTATTAACATCTCCCTATTTGCTAAGTGTACATCTTCATACAGTGGGATGGTAATATCAAATAATAAATGAGAATACTTTAAAGAGCTCTATTCAAATTATTAAATCAAATATGTGATTATAATGTGAATAAGTATTCCTGGAGTCCAAATTAAGCTAAGCAGAATGGAGGGTCATATAGAAATATAGTTATAGAAACTATTAAGAAAGGCAAAAA
>JAKSZT010000291.1:267237-278867 GCA_026826555.1 Tolypeutes matacus | reverse complement strand
TCTAGTAGCTTTGTTGCAGATTTTTCAGCACCTTCTATATAAAGGATCATATCATCAGCAAATAGTGAAAGTTTTGCTTCTTCCTTCACAATAAGCATGCCTTTTAATTCATTTTCTTGCCTAATTGTGCTGGCTAGAACTTCCAGTACAATGTTGAATTACAGTGGTGACAGTGGGCATCTTTGTTTTGTTCCAGATATTAGAAAAACTTTCAATATTTCACATTGATATGATGTTAGCTATGGCATTTTAATAAATACCCTTTATCATGTTATGGTAGTTTTCATCTATTCCTATTTTTCTAAGTATTTTTATGAAAAAGGATGCTGAATTTTATCATCTTCCTTTCCTGCATCGAGATTTTTTTTCCTTCATTTTATTAATATGGAGTGTTATATCAATTTTCTTATTTTTTGTTTGCATACCTGAGATAAAACCAAATTGATCATGGCTTATAATTCTTTTGATGTACTGTTGGATTCAATTGGCAATTATTTTGTTGAGGTTTTTTGCATCTATATTCATTAGTGAAAATTGTCTGAATCTTCTTTTTTTTGCAATATCTTTATCTGGCTTTAGTAAAAGGGTGATGTTGGCTTCTTAGAATGAGTTAATAAACTTCCTTTTTCAATTTTTTTGAAAGTATTTAAGAAGTATTGGAATTAATTTTTCAGGTGCTCTATTTAGAGTTCTATTAAAATTTGAACCATGTGGCTTCCAGAAATTTTTGCAAGGTAAATACAAAGTGCTCTCTACATAAATATTTCGCTATATCAGTGTTGTTTGGCAGTTTGATGTAATTATGAATGCCAAAAATCGATATTGAATCATGCTTGTAAACTGATCTGTTAATTTGGGCATGATTAAGTTATGATTAGGGTGTTGACTGGGCCACGTCAGTACGGCATTGAGCCCCACCTCTTGGTGGGTGGGGGAATGGAATATAAAGGCAAGGCAAAGGACAGAGGGAGCACTTTTTCAGTTGCAGTTCTGATGTTGGAGTTTTGATGTTGGAGCCTAGGGAGGCAAGCAGATGGAGAAACTTGGTCATGGGGAAAGAAAGAAGGCTCAGGGATAGAGCTGAGCCATTAGAATGAGAGTTCACAGCTAGCCTTATGGAGAGAAGCAAAGCCTGAAGAGCCTCATAGTCTACAGCTGACCTTGTTGAGGATACAGGAGCTAAGCCCGGAGAGAAGTGCAGCCCCAGGAAGAGAGGAACCCAAGAAGCCTGAACCCTGGAAAACGTTGGCAGATATCTTGCTCCAACATGTGGCAATGGACTTTGGTGAGGGAAGAAACTTATGCTTTATGGCCTGGTAGCTGTGGTCTTCTACCCAAAATAAATACCCTTTATAAAGACCAATCATTTTCGGGTATTTTGCATCAGCACCGCTTTTACTGACTAATACAGATTTTGGTACTGAGGAGTGGGGAAGTATTTTTGCATATACCAGAATGTTGGATGGTTTTATAAATAGGTGTATTAGTGGCTTCCTTCTCTTATCCGGGGGCCTTCTTTCCAACATCAAAACTGCTTCTCAAAAGACTGTTTCAACTGTCCTTTGCCTTGCCTTTTAAATTTGATTCCCCACCCACCAAGGGGTGGGGCTCAATGCCCTACTGATGTGGCCCAGTCAACACCCTAATCATAACTTAATCATGCCCATATTAACAGATCAGTTTACAAGCATGATCCAATTATATTTTTGGAATTCATAATTACATCAAATCCCCCAACAGTTATATTCCACCCTCTGAATTCCAAAAATACATTACAATTCTCAAAAAAAACTTAATTCAGTAACAATTCAAGTACAAAATCATATCATAATCAGTTTAAAGAAATACATTTTGTCTTAGGGAAAAGTCCCATCTGCTATAGATCTCTGAAACTTACAAAACCATTTAACTGCTTCCAATAACAAATGGAAAGACAAAGGATAAACCTTTTCAATATCATAAGGAGAAATTAGGATGTTAAACATGAGTCATGGATCCTCTACAGTTCAGTAAACCTGGAGTGCATCCTCCATTCGATTTCAAAGTCTGAGAGTCATTCTTAAGATGAGGGTTTCTTCTCCTTGGGAACCCACCCTTTCCACAGGTTTGCCCAATGGCCATTTTCTTGTTTCCACCCTCATCAAGCATCTGGGTGTCGACCAAGCTCCAGACCTCACCCTTCAAGAGTGATGGGGTGATTGCCACATCTTACCCAATCTTTGGGTTAGAGTCTTAGCCCCCCTAGTACAGTGAGGTGAAGACAACACTCCCCCTAAACTTTGGCATACAGGTTCAGCCCTCTCAGAGCAATGGGTTGACCACCTGGCCTTCTCTAATCCATGGGGGACAGATACAACCCTCTCAGACCTATGGGGTGTTGAACTTAACCACCCTAATCTTTGAGGAATGTGCTCCACCCTCCCTGCTCCCTGGGGCAGCAGAACTCTTCCTGAACATTGGGTGGGTATATCCACCCTCTTCAACTGCTGGGGAAAACTCACCCTCTCTGTACATATGGGTGGGACTCCTCTCTTGGCCCAAGGAGATGTCTTAATTCCAGATCTCTGTTTCCACGGTTTTCTTCTTAAAGCTAATTCTCCTTCAATCTCTCCTTTCCATGTTCTCTTTTGTCCAAGATGACAGCTGTTTTCTTCATACAGCTCTCTCAAAAACTTTGTTGGTTTAGCATGCAAGAAGCAGGGGTCCAAGCCATCAGACAGTAAGACATTCCACAAGTCTTTCCGAGATAACTGCATCTTCAATTCTGATGTACAAGTTCCAAGTTTAGTAAAGTCTTCAAATAGGGCATTTTCATCTGGGAATTTGATTTCCAGAAACTGGGAAGTTCCAGAATCAGTTTCTGTTTTCTTTGTGCCTGAAAGTTCAGTCCTTAGTGTATTTTTCTCATCAAGCATTTTGCTATAAGCTGCAAGGAGAAGCCAAGCCACATTCTCTGAGTTTACCTTGCAAAGTTCTTCAGCTATTTGCTCCGGTTCGCCATTTTCAAAATTCTGTCTTCCATATAACACCAGGAGTTAATCTTGCTAAGTTCTCTGCAACTTTAAAGCATGAATCGCCTTTCCTCCAGTTTCCAATAGTAGTTTCACCATCTACTTCTAAGGCATCATAGAGTGTCTCTTTAGTGTCCATATTAGTATCAACAGTCTCTTCAAAGGGATCTTGGCCTTTTCCATCAAGAATTTCATAATTCCTCCAAAAAATCCCTTTACCCATTTATAAAACCATTTCAACATTTTGGTAATTACAAAAGCACTACCTCACTCCAGGTACCAATTTCTGTATTAGTCAGCCAAAGGGGTGCTAATGTGAAATACCAAAAATGGGTTCGTCTTTATAAAGGGTATTTATTTGAGGTAGAAGTCCACAGATAACAGGCCATAAAGCGTTAAGTTTCTTCTCTCACCACAGTCCATTGCCACGTGTTAGAGCAAGACAGCTGCCGGCATTTGCCAGGGTTCACGCTTCTGGGGTTCCTCTCTTCCCTGGGCTGCATTTCTCTCCAGGCTTAGCTCCTTTTCCTCCACAAGGTCAGCTGTAGACGATCAGGCAAATGGCTTGCTTCTCTTCTCCTGGGGCCTTCTTTCCAACATCAAAACTGCTTCTCAAAAGACTGCTTCAACTGTCCTTTGCTTTGCCTTTTATATTAGATTCCCCCACCCATCAAGGGGTGGGGCTCAATGCCCTATTGACATGGCCCAGTCAACGTCCTAATCATAACTTAATCATGCCCATATTAACAGATCAGTTTACAAGCATGACCCAATTATATTTTTGGAATTCATAATTACTTGAAATCCCCCAACGGTTACAATGGGTAAGGAGTATTTTTTGGAGGAATTGTGAAATGCTTGATGGAAAAGGCCTAGGTCACTTTGAAGAGAGTGTTGATAGCAATATGGACACTAAAGAGACTTTTTATGATGCCTTGGAAGTAAATGATGAAACTATTATTGAAAACTGGAGGAAAGGTGATCCATGTTTTAAAGTTGCAGAGAACTTAGCAAGATTAATTCCTGGTGTTATATGGAAGGCAGAATTTGAAAATGGTGAGCCTGAGCATTTAGCTGAAAACTTTCCAAAGTAAATCTGGTGAGTGTGGCTTGTCTTCTCCTTGCAGCTTATAGCAAGATACTAGATGACCCAAATACACTGAGGACTATAACTTTTTGAAAGAAAATAGAAATTGATTCTGGAACTTCCAAGTTTCTGGAAATCAAGTTCCCATTTGAAAATGTCCCATTTGAAGGCTTAGCTATACTTGGAACTTGTAAATCAGGATTGAAGATGCAGTTATCTCAGAAAGACTTGTGGAAAGTCTTACTGTCTGATGGCTTGTACACCTGCTTCCTGCATGCTAAAGCAACAAAGTTTTTGAGAGAGCTGCATGAACAAAACCACTATCATCTTGGACAAAAGAGGACATGGAAAGGAAAGATTGAAGGAGAAACAGCTTTAAGAAGAAACCATTGAAGATGAGATCTGGAATTAAGACATTGCCTTGGGCCAAGAGAGGAGTCCCACCCATGTGTACAGAGAGGGTGAGTTTGCCCCAGCAGTTGAAGAGGATGGATGCTCCCACCCGATGTTCAGGAAGAGTTTTGCTGCCCCAGGGTACAGGGATGGTGGAGCACATTCTTAAATGATTAGGATGGTTAAGGTCAGCACCCCATAGGTCTGAAAGTGATGCTCCTGTCCCCAATGAATTAGAGAATGCCAGGTGGTCAACCTATTGCCCTGAGAGTGTTGAACCTGTATGCCAAAGGTTAGGGAAGACCAGCTGGTCATCTCCTTGCTCTGAGAGGGTTGAATCTGTATATCAAAGGTTAGGGGGAATGTTGTCTTCACCTCACTATACAAGGGGGGGCTAAGACTTTAACCCAAAGTTGGGTAAGATGTGGAAATCACCCCAACACTCTTGGAAGGTGATATCTGGAGCCTGGTCGACACTCAGTTGCTTGATGAGGTTCGAACCAAGAAAATGACCATTGGGCAAGCCTGTGGAAAGGGTGGGTTCCCATGTGGCACCAAGGAGAAGAAACCATCATCTTAAGAATGACTCAGACTTTGAAACCGAATGGAGGATGCCCTGCAGGATTACTGAAATGTAGAGGACCCATGACTAATGTTTACCTCCCAATTTCTCCTACAGTAATGAAAATGTTTATCCTTTGTCTTTCCATTTGTGTATTGGAAGCAGTTAAATGGTTTTGTAAGTTTCAGAATTCTACAGCAGATGGGATTTTGCCCAAAAATGAACTGTATTTCTTTAAACTGATTATGATATGATTTTGTACTTGCATTGTTACTGATTTAAGGTTTTTTGAATATTGTCATGTATTTTTGGAATTCAGAGGGTGGAGTGTAGAGGTATGGCAGTTTGTAATTATAAATTCCAAAAATCGATATTGAATCATGCTTGTAAACTACTGATCTGTTAATCTGGGCATGATTAAGTTATGATTAGGGCGTTGACTGGGCCATGTCAGTAGGGCATTGAGCCCCACCCCTTGGTGGGTGGGGAATCAAATATAAAGGCAAAGCAAAGGACAGAGGGAGCAGTTTTTCATTTGCAGTTCTGATGTTGGAGTTTTGATGCTGGAGCCCAGGGAGGCAAGCAGATAGAGGAGCTTGGTCATGAGGAAAGAAAGAAGGCTCAGGGATAGAGATGAGCCATTAGCCTGAGAGTTCACAGCTGGCCTTGTGGAGAGATGCAAAGCCTAGAGAGCCTCATAATCTACAGCTGACCTTGTTGAGGAAATAGAGGCGCTAAGCCCAGAGAGAAACACAGTCCCGGGTAGAGAGGAACCCAAGAAGCCTGAACCCTGGGAAACATCAGCAGCTGCCTTACTTGAACATGTGGCAATGGACTTTGGTGAGGGAAGAAACTTATGCTTTACAGCCTGGTAGCTGTGGACTTCTACCCCAAATAAATACCCTTTATAAAGACTAACCATTTTCTGGTATGTAGCATCAGCACTCCTTTGGCTGACTAATATATCAGTATATTAAAAATTTGATTTAAATTTCTTGATTGAAGGTAATTTAATTTTCTTGATTGAAGTTCATATAGAGACTAATAATATAGGACTATATTTTAAAAATAGGTAAATACTTAAATGGAGAGGCCATTACTTTACCAATGTCCATTGGCTAATGAGTCATCAGGATCATATATATTTATGTATTTCTGGTAGAGGTATATAAATGTATTTTAAACTTATTTTACTAATTAATTTATCTAGATTGCACTTTAGATTTTTTTTATTGTTTAATTTACTGGTGTATTTGAGTTTGATGCATTAAAAAATATTTCAAGTATGTGAAGACATTATTTTGCAATTTTACTAGAGTACTAAATTCCAAAACTTTGGCATTTCACAGTAGCATTGAAATAATATTGAGTGGAAAAAGCTTTGATTGTGGAGTCAGGGAAATTGTTGCTTGAATATAAGCTCAGCTAGTAACTAGCTCTGTGGTTTATGTCAAGTTAATATCAAATGGGCACTAGTTTTCTCACGAAGACAGTTATACTAAATTAGTTACTTTGCATACTGCTATGCAGAATACATAAGACAGTGTACAAAAGAATTGCAATACCAATTAGCTACTTAATAATAAGTGGTAGCTGCTGTCATATCTTTCCTTCTTCACAAACTCAGTGTTTCTATACCTGTTCTCATGGACATCTACTACTTTGTTTTCTGAGTACATGTGTTGAGGAAATGATTTTGTTTGAGACTTCCAGATTGATAAATTTTTTCCTTAAATTTAGGATCTAGATATGTGTGTGTGTGTGTGTGTGTATGTTGTATTAGTCAGCCAAAGGGGTGCTAATGCAAAATACCAGAAATGGGTTGGTCTTTCTAAAGGGTATTTATTTGGGGTAAAAGTCCACAGTTACCAGGCTGTAAAGCGTAAGTTTCTTCCCTCAACAAAGTCCATTGCCATGTGTTGGAGCAAGACAGCTGCCGACGTTTTCCAGGGTTCAGGCTTGTTGGGTTCCTCTCTTCCCAGGGCTGCATTTCTCTCTGGGTTTAGCTCCTCTGTTTCCTTCACAAGGTCAGCTGTAGACTATGAGGCTTTCTAGGCCTTGCTGCTCTCCACAAGGCCAGGTGTGAACGCTCAGGCTAATGGCTTGTCTCTATACTGGGGCCTTCTCGCCAGCATCAAAACTCCAATATCAAAACTACAACTCAAAAAACTGCTGCAACTCTATTCTTTGTGATGCCTTTTATATTTTATGCCCCACCCACCAAGGGATGGGGCTCAACACCCTACTCACCTGGCCCAATCAATGCCCTAATCATAACTTAATCATGCCCAGATGAACAGATCAGTTTACAAACATAATCCAATATATATTTTTGGAATTCATAATTATATCAAATTGCCCAATGGCTACATATGTGTGTATATATATATGTATATATATTTATATATATCTATTTTCATTCTATTCTCTATCTCTTCTTAAAGTGAAATAAGGTACATATAGATACATGATAGAGATAATTGAACATGAGTTAACGGAAATACCTGTTTGGGGAGCAAATTAGATAAGGTGGCTGATTTCCGTACATTTTACCTATCATATATCCTTATAGTGATATAGAGTAATTCTCTACTGGGACATATTTACTCTACAATATACCTTCATTTGTAAACCAATATCTTGATCAAAAAATAAAATCAGAGACAGCAGGAGATGCCAGAATATTATATAGACAAGAATATCAGGGCATGTGGCAATATGAAGCTTTGTGTACTGCCAAATATCATGTCCTTCAGGTTAATCCTTTCCTGTGCAATTTAACCTATTATATGTGGGATCTTTTGATTAAATTACCTCAGTTAAGTGTGTTTGATTTAATTGTGTGACCCAGTGTGTGTCTTAACACTCTTACTGGAGTACTTTATAAACAGAGGAATAAAATGGCAAAGACATGAAAAGCCACAGAGACAGATAGCAGCCTCCAGAAGTTGAAATCAAGGAACTCAGGAGAGAGAAAACCCACAGATGGAGCAGCCCAAAACTGAAAGCAACAAGGCTAATAGGAAAGAGGAGAGATGAGTGGATGCAGCCATGTACCTGATTGCCCACAGCTGCAGCTAAGAAAAAAAGTATCTCCTGATGACGCCTTGACATGCACACTTTCAAGGCCTCAGAACTATAAATTTTTACCCTAATAAATCCCCATTGTAAAAGCCAAACCATTTCTTGTATATTGTTCCCAGCAGCTTTTAGCAAACTAAAACAATGCAATTCAAGCAAAATGTAGTATTATTTTGCTGATATATCCAAAAGCAGAATGTGGTGATTGAGATGCATTTTTTGGTTCCTAATAGCAAAGTATAATTTGATTCATTGGGTTTAATCTCAATAGAATGATATTTTAGTACCAACTAATAAAAATATGTATAGTTTAAAGAGGAAATATTTAAGTTATAGTTTGGAGTTCATTTATTTTCAATGTTTGGATGAAAAAAAAAAGATTATATAACTATTTATTTTGTGTTAGATAAATTAAATTGGAAATCAACTCTATTCATCCTTCATATATAATAAACATTTAATATAAAAAGATAGTTTAATGCATCTCATATATAAGCACTCTGCAATGACCCTATGTTTATAAACTTGTAGTTGAACTTGGTTAATCTTAGTTATTGTTTGTTTGGGAAGGATGAAATTACTTTTCCATCTCCATTGTCATTCAGGGTTAAACTGAAATTTAATACAGGGTTTTAGAAGCCCTTTTGTTCCACAATTGTTTTCTCTCAAACACACTAGTGAAGTGTAGAATCATAATATTGCTTCCTGCTATCATACTAATTCTTATTTATCCTTTAACTCTCCAGTGAATGTTTTTGTGTGTATTCCATACATTCTTGTAAAACAGAGACCAGGGTGGAGGTTTGAAAAAGAAAGAGAGAAAGAGTAAAACATATTTTTAGCAATTGGCAAAACTGAAAAGAATGTTGGGGATCAATCCATATCTCTCTGGTCAGAAAGTAAGGAAGAGAATGTCTTGATTTTACCTAATACTGTTTACACATACCAGAATATTTGCTAAGAAAGCTTTAATCAGTCTTCCAATGCAGCATCTTACAAATGTAGATAGATTGTGTCAGTATATACCTATATTGATTATATTCAAACTGATCCATATTAAATATTCATTGTTAAATTTAAATATATGTGTATTTTTAATCTTTCTATAATTTTATTTTCATTAACTAAATTAGAGGTCACGTCCTCAGGATTTGAAGGCTGAATAAAACCTCACATTGTTTATAGTACATTAAGGTTTCATTATGAAGTTAATTTTCTTCTGGAATCCCTGTGCAGGAGTCCAAGGAGTTATTTACTTGCATTCACACTCTCAGGTCCATCCTCCAGTCATTCCTTTAATACTCTTTGGTTCAAAACCATATATTTTTATTCCATTATTTCCTTCCTACTATCCAATCTCAAAGGTTGATTAGATCCATTCTGAAACTTCCAATTATATATTGATATGATGTGGTGATAATTATTGAGTGTATAGTTGATTATTTTTGTAAAAACGACTCTTTGAGCCATATGACTGATCTACTGAAACTTCCACAGCTCTTGCATGAAAATTCTGGAAGCTGAAGAAACACTGTACTACATAGCAATGCAAGTCTTATAAAGCCCTCTCGACTTTGGGCACACCAACCATGTAAACATGTTAATTTTTCTAATGAAAATGGTGAAACATAGGATTTGTTCTACTCTCTGCTGTTTATTACTTGAGCTCAAGTTAGAATAACAGCAAAATAAGTTTGACAAAGAAATCCCCCCAAACCATCAAGGCACCACAGAGAAAGATTTGTATCCTACTGTATTTGAAATACTTTTTACTGCTATCTCCATAAAATATATCAGGCTACTCTAGACTGAAAAAAATGAACTAATTTACATTAAAGTATAGCTTCAACCAAGCATTCCCTTGAATACTTGCAACAGTGGTGGTTTAAACGAAGGCATTGTCCTACGAGGTTTGAAATTCAGATAACTTTATTTAAGTTGAAAACATCCCTGAAACTGCATTTGAGGTCAATACTGTTTTGTTAGAAAAATCATGATTATTTCCAGGTATGGCAGAAGTACTTCTAGGTTAACAAGACCAGATTTGTCTTTGAACTTTCTTTTTAAATTGTTGATTGTAGAGAAAAAGTAAGAAGCACAAATTTGGTAACAGAAATCAACCCAGATTTCTGGCAACCTGAAAGCATTTCACAAAGAGCTTTGTTTTATATTCTCAGATTTTAAGTATATTTAAAATGCCTTCACCCTCAATCTTGAGAGCCAAATAATGTTTTAAATGTCCCATATCAGAAATTTATATTCTGTAACAAAAGGTAAATCTGCAGACATACTGGGTGTTATATTGTAGAGAGTGGAGTGGCTTTTGTAAATAAGTTCAGGTACCGTAGTGAAAAAGCTAGCTGAACTTTTCTTATCCATATCTATGGTAACAACTTCCTCCTAATTCTGGACATTACTCCTTGATAACTTAATGTTTCTGTTTCCAAGTTCTCCACTTGCAGAAACTTTTACTCCCTCTTTTGCACAGGAAATTACATCAGCATCTCAGAATGACTGAGATCTCAGCACACTTGCAAATTAATCAGAATTCATATTTACTGCACAGCTCTACTCCTGTTCTGAAATTCCAAGTTGTTCAACATCCAAATCCATTAACTTCTTTTCATGGTCTGAAACTTTTTCTTGGTTGGGTGCTTGAAATACAAGTGCACAGGTGTCTGCATTGTCTTTCCAGGAGGAGCTAGCATGCCCCAACCACTGCTTTAGCAAACTTTTAATCTCCAGGATCATATTAAAGGGCATCTACCAATCAAATAAGTGTTTCATATTGTTAAGGTAAAGTTTCAATCAAGTTAATCCCATGATTTATCAGGTTAATTTTTCTTTCAGAATAACCAATATAACCTTTCTGTGAGAAAGGAAGAGGTGAACATTATGCCTAAAGGTACGTGGCCAATAATACATTCAAAATGTAAGACAAAAATAAATGTCTAGCTAACCTACACAGAATTCCACTATCTGCCCCCCCACACCTTTTAGCCACCCTATAAGAATGCAAATGGTGAAAATTAGCAGTCTACCATGATTTTCTCTTTTTAAAGGTCTACATGGAATAATAGCATATTTAACTTTCAAGTTAACAACATTTCACTCTTAATATATCAACTAAATTATCTTTTCCTTGACCATGAATTTGATGATTTTCCTGAACCATATGCAATCTCATTTTTTAAATGGTTTGGCTAAGTCATCATTTACTATATGTTGTTATGATTATTTGGTTAATATCTAGCTCTACCACTGCACTGACCTTGAAATTTGCATAAAGACAATTATTTGTCTGTTTTTCCACACAATTATATCATCAGGACATAACATAATGACTGGAACAAACATATATTTAATTCCAAAAATATTTTTGAATGAATGGTAAGTCACAGAATGAATAATAGTTAACAGTGATTGCTAGCATTTATATGCAATTTTATATTTTCTTGACTTTATTTAAATGCAATGCATGTACTAAGTCTTTATT
>JAKSZT010000291.1:195095-209781 GCA_026826555.1 Tolypeutes matacus | reverse complement strand
ACTACTGTTCAATAGCACTATTAGAAAAAGTAGACTTCTATATTCTAGAGGTAGGAAGGAGAGTATAAAATAACCAAAGACCCAATTTATCAGAAGATTTATAAATTCCTTAAAAGAGCTTCAAAACACATAAACAAAATTAGACAAAATTAAAAAGAGTAATAGAATTTTTCTAAAATGATGAAATTGAATAACTGTCAGGGATAAAGTTCTAATTTTGCTGAAATGCAGGACAAAGAAGTCATGTTTTCTTTCTGTTTCTCACTAATCTGTTCTAATTATTTTACTATTAAAGATGATAGAGTGCTATCCCAGCAAGAAGCATTCAACAAAAAAGAGTTGTTGAAAATTAGTTTGTAAGTTATTCGTTCTTCAACTTTTACTTATATTACTTGAAAGTACACTTAATGGTTATAAAAAGTTATTTCAATGGTGGGAAGAAATACTCTGTCTTGGTTATTTTGCAAAGAGTAAGCAGACACTATTGAGGGTGTCAATGACATAATCTCCACTAGCTCCCATATGGCTTAAACCCTGAGTTCTCCAATTGTGAAATAAATTGATTTTGGTTTTTAAATAACCAAGTAAGCTTAGCACACTATCACTGAATTTTTGAAGAAGAGAAGAATTGTGTTTTAAAAAACTCATCCAATATATAATATCATTTTTAACTCCTCGATCCATGCCATCAAATTCTCTCCTGATATTTCAGAGTGTGAATAGTTTTTATTGTTAATTGAGTTGCTTTTAAATCTACATAAATGTTTCTCATTATTGTTCATTAGTGTAATATTCATAAGAAAGCAATTTACCTGATTATATATGGAGGAAGTGAGCTTCCACTGCTCAATTTATTATAAAATATTTAGCCATCTCAGCACTGATTTTTATGTTCTTCTATCATGTTTATTTTAATCTAATAAAGGCTAATACACTAAAATAATAAAATGGGTTACACAAACATTGCTGTATCTGAATACAACAATATATCTGCAGGACAAATGAATCAGGTGGCACTGCCAAAACTGACAAGAGAAATTCCACCATGTTCTCCTTGAAATGCCTCAAAATTGCCCATTAATCAGCTGGTGCAAACTCATAGAAAGAAGTTAGTTATGCACATCAGCCAATACAAAATACATGAAATTTTGGCTTTACACATATTTAATATAACATAGGTCAATATTTATTATAAATATTTAATAATGTGTTACCATCAAGTCCATGCATTACCATATATTTACATTTGACCTTATTAAACATTCTACATACATCCAGCAAATTCTCCCCTTTCTCACCCCACATTCCATCTCCCACCAACCTACATTTCATAGTCCAACTCTACGAGTCCACTCATTGTACTTGTTCATATCAGTAAGATCATTCAGTATTCATCCTTTTGTGTCTGGCTTATTTCACTCAACAAAATATCTCAAGGTTACCATCAAGGACATGATGATTGCACATTATAATGAATGTAAATAATAACTGTTGATTTATGGATGTGATTGTGACTGAAACAAGTAGTGGAGGAAGATTAATTTTAGTCACTACTTGACTAAACAAGTAGTGGACAATGTGAGGATTATACTGGGAATGTATAACAATGATTTTGGAAGTAGATGAAGACTGATTAATAATTTAAATACAGGAATGTTCTACAACAAGGTTATACGAATGTGGTGATACATGGGAAAATTATAACTAATGTAATTTATAGACTATAGTTAACAACAACATTGTAAGTCTTTGTAGCAAAAGCAAAGTTGGTCCTATATTAATTCTAAAGGCAAATAAAAAGAAGACGGGATTTGGTTTTGTGAATTATGATATAGCTTTTTTCTTTTCTTCATACTCTTTTCATTAATAAGACCTTGATTGTGTCATTTACTGAATCTCTGTTTATCTGTGTATCTTTCTGAACACTAGAGGAACAACTGAGCTAGCAGTTAACATTGGATGATATAAAAGTGCCTAAAAATAGAATTTTTTAATAGTAATGTTTTCAAAATCTGTTGCTCTATCTTTTTCTGTTCTTTCATTTTTGTGAATTTGAAATAAAGTTGTTAATTAAAAAATAGTTAATAATAAAATGAGGATTTTACTGAATAAACAATGTTATAAAAATTATGTAAACACATAAATATACATATAAATATGCATTATATGCACAAAGGAAAATAATTAGTAGAAAACACATCAAAAGATTAACATTTATGTATAATTTTCATTTTATTCTTTGGAATTTTGTTTTATTAAATTTTCTGCAAAATAAAAATGTTTACTCCATATGATTGTTTCACACTTTTAAATAGAAATACGTTTCATTTTGAAAAATATTCTGATCCATCTCTGGGGGTTAATTTTCTAGCTTGTCACCCAAAGATACATTATTTCTTTAGAAATACCTTCTCTTTTACCCAGTCATCAGAATATACATATGAAAAAAAAAAAAACAATAACAACAAAAAAATGAGGTTCTAGATTACTAAGCTTTTAAGACATAAGGAACTCTCTGGCACAAACTTAACATGGATACATTAGTCCTTGGAACATGCCATGCAATCTTCCTTGGAGATTAGTCCCAGGGATGATGTAATGATGCATTCATTACCAGCAATCCTCAATGGAAGAAGTGCCTTTGACTCTGTTTGTGTTCACAGCAGTTAGTTCCCTGGCATATTTGTGAGACATAATTTCCAGGTGAACTTTCCAGTTGACCAGGACCTGAAAAAAATTTTTGGTTGATTTGTTTTACCTCAGAACAAAACAAAAATTCATGCTTGAAAAAAGAAGTTATCTTAAAGAAAATAAATATCATATAACAGAAATGCCAGGCTCCTTAAAGTATTTACCTATTTTCTTTGTGAGAAAAACTTGAGTTTGAAAAATGTCTGGAGGGATAATGGTGATAGAACATATTGTTCTTGAATGTAGAGATTTTTAGTTTATGTCAAGAAGTGGGGATAAATTTAAAAGAATATGCATATAAATAAATAAATACTTAAATAAATAAATAAATTAATTAATTAATATTATTTAGGCCTTATCTAATAATTCCAGTGTTGTAGAGCTTCACACATAGAGTTGATAGAATCAACACTATGCATATAATGAAAATAATCTTGGAATAATAATAATTTTGATTTAAATTATAAATTAAGAAACTCTTTTCTAAATTTTAATAGTAATATATGACCTATAAAATTAATACACCCCAGTAATGTGGTCTAAGGATTTAATTTATGATCTGGCATTTTTATTAAATAATATTGTATATAAATTAAGTGATGCATTAAATTCTATCATTGCTTATTATTTACCTAGCAGTTTATTTCTGTTTTTATGAAATTACTTATAAGTAGGAATATAGATTTATAAGCATGACCTCTGGACAAACAATATTGGTAGAATCACAGGGCCAACAGTTAATGTGACTCTAAGTTATTTCACTTTCTGTGCACTTATTTTCATCTAAAAAATGTGTACAATAATAATACCTATGATAAATAGCATTTTTTTCTTAGTAAAAGTGTCAATAAAAGGAGGTATTTATAAATAGTGCCAAGTTCGTTTCAATTATGCATTATAGGTGGGTTTCTATTCTATAACATCCAAATGATGAATTATAACTAATACAAATTTGGCAGTCAAACAAATATTTTTTTCAGTCATATTTTGAAAACTACTTTTTATTATGAATATCTAGAATAACTAAGCTAATTTTTAAAAATGCTACTCATTTATATACATAAAAATAGTTTTGACATCATTCATGCTATCACCTTTGAGTTCTCAACTGTTTACAAAAGTTGGAAGCTATGAGAAGTAGGAAAAACACAAATGTACCTGATTTCGTACTTATGGGATTGATAGACTCTGAAGAATCCGGCAAGTTCTCTTTATGTTACTTTTCATGATACAACTGATTACTCTGCTGGTGAATACAGGGGTGATACTGATAATTCGCCTGGATCTCCAGCTTCACATCCCCAGGTATTTTTCCCTGAGTCACCTGTCATTCCTTGACCTCAGTTACTCAATGGTCATCACACCTAAAACCTTGGAGAACTTACTGACTTTCAGCAAGCATATTTCATTCATGGGCTGCTTCACGCAGATATCTATTTTTATCTTCTTGAGTATCATTGAATTTTACCTTCTTGCTTCTACGGCCTATAACTGCTATGTCGCTATCTGTAACATGCTGCACTACCGCGTTGCTGTGTCCACGAGACTCTGCGGTGTCCTCATCACTGGTTCCTACATGATTGAATCATTAGTTATTGTTCTTTGCATGAACAGTTTGCATTTCTGCAATTCCAATGTACTCTATCACTTTTTCTGTGTCTTAACCCGAATTTTAGCCCTTTCCTGCACTGACGCTCGTAACACTGAAATCATAATAATCATTTTCACTGGCTTAAATGTAATCGTGTCTCTAATCACAATCTCTGTGTCCTACAAGTCCATTCTTTCTACTATCCTGAAAATTAATTTCACTTCAGGAAAGCACAAAGCCTTCTCTACTTGTGCCTCCCACCTCATGGGAGTCACTATCTTTTGTGGCACAACTATTTCTACTTATTTAAAACCCAAGAAATCATACTCCTTGGGAAAGATCAAGTGGCCTCTGTGTTTTATACCATGGTGATACCCTTGCTGAATCCACTCATATATAGTCTTAGGAACAAAGCAGTGAAAAATCCTTTCATTAGAGTCATGCAGAAGAGGGAAGGCTCCAAGCAACTGACATGACAGTGATGCTGAATTTTCAAGTGCATCTTTTCTTCCTTTCCTATTTGGGTATTATTGGTCTCTCTATAAACACAGTAGTATCCTTTAATTAGTTTGATTTTTTTCTTTTCTTTTTCTTTTCTTTTTTTTTTTTTTTCATCACTGTCTATTAGGATGTTTTCATACCAAAAAGGAACAGGGGCAAGACCATGTTGGACCTGTAGGCTGGTATAATGTTTTGATTTTTGCTTTTAGTGGGATGGAAAGATGTGTAGGTTTTTGGAAGCAAAGTGACATGATTCAACTTACTTTACATAGAGAATATTAGAGGATAAATCTTAAGACTTTTCTGAACAAGTAGGAGGAAGGCTTTCCTTTAGCTGAGATTAAGTTTTAGATATTTCAAGAACCTACCTAAGAATTATCTTGTAGAGATAAACTATTTTAATTACATACCTAAAGCACTTCAAATATTGTCTGGCATTCAGTATGTGCTCAGTAAATATAATCCTTTTCTGCTATTATTATATAACATCAATCATTTGCAAATAAAAACTAATGATTTTATTTTGTCTTAAAAATGCTTAAGACCAAATTTCACATAAAATTTAATATGCACTGATATACACAAGGATAAAATAGGACCATGCAAATAGTCTAGTGTTTTCATATTTTCCAAAATTTGTTTTACATTTATTTAATAACATCATGAACACTTTCTTAAATATGAGCAGTTTGAAAAATTTAAGCAGACCCTGAACTTACTGTTGACTAAAAAGTTGGAGTCTGTTGACCATCATTGCCAACACCACCAAACTGGATACATTTTCTAAATCACAAAAATGTTAATAAATGAAAGCAAGCCCAGCACTGCTCATAAAATTGACCAGAACATTTAAAAAGCTTATAAATATAAGAAAATACACAATACATCTACATGATGAGAGATTAATCAAAAATATATTATTAAAAAAGTAAACACTTATCAAAGAAATTTCTAATTGCAAACGAAAGAAAGAGATTCTAGACAGCCTGAGTAATTAGTGAGGGGGCATAAAGAAAGCAAAGTTTTTTTTTTGTTGTTGTTGTTTTGTTTTCAATTCATTTGGATGCTGATAGAGTGCATGAGCAATTTTATTACTGGATATCAATAAATATTTATCTATCTTTAGGCCAACTAAAGTAAGACTAAAGTTATATTTGGTAAAGTAATAGCAGTTTCTCATTTAGTAAGAAAGGAGAAGGAGAATATTTGGTATTTTGTGGGTTGCACAGTGACCTTGTCTGAAGGTCTCATAGCTTGCCCCTAGTCTTTCTCATGAGCACTTGGTATAGACCTGCAGAGAAGATATGGAGTGTAGTTATCTCAATAGTCCTTTGAGAAGGAATGCAAGCCCCATGAATATAGTGCTTACTCTTTTATCCCAGTTAGCACTATAGCTCACATTTGGCTTTAACAATTTTTAAAAATGTATCTTTATTCTCCTTGTTGCTTATACAGTGGCCACATCTTTCTCCTTCCCTCTGTGAAAGGTGAAATATTTCATTTTTCCCATTGCATTTTAGAGGCACTTGTCTCTCCTTGGAATTTGATTTCCTTGATATTTACCACCTTATCTTTTTGATGGGTTCAGGGGCAGTTATAATTGTTGATATTAAAGGTTTTGTAACATTATTAAAGTGGAGGAAATGGTCTTTGTAGATTTCTACATCCTAAGTGGAAATGCAATTTTTAATATTTCCTTTCAAATCCTTTCCACTGCTGTAGCTTGAAACACACCTTTTCTGGAAAACCTCACACTTGTCAGAAAACTATCTTTCTAGGATTCTAATATTACACATTGAAAATATAATGGAACTTCAGAATCATTGTGGATATAGCTAGTCTCATCATTTACTATTTTTTTCTTTATTAGAGAAGTTATATGTTTACAGAACAATCATGCATGAAATACAGAGGTTCCATATACTACACTATTATTAACACCTTGCCTTGGTACAGAACATTTCTTATAATTGAGGACAGCACATTTTAATAATTGCTCTATTAAATATAGACCGTTGATTAACTTAGGGTTCACTGTGTAATGTAGTTCCAGGAATTTATTTTTAACTTTTTTCTTTTACCATATATAGTTACAATGCAAATTTTCCCCCTTTTAATCACATTAAAATGTATATTCCAGTTCTTTTAATTATGTCACAATGTTATGTTACTATCATCACCATCCAATACCAAAACATTTCCATCATTCCAAATAGAAACCCTGTATATTATAAGCCTTCACTCCCTTTCCCTATACACACTCTGTGTCATGGAAACCTATATTCCAGATTCTAACTCTGTTTATATAATTAGTTCATAACAGTGAGATCATACAACACATGCCTTTATGTGTTTGGCTTATTTCACTCAATATGGTGTCTTCAAGTTTCATCCATTTAGTACCACATACAGGGACTTCATGCTTTTTTAAGACTGAATAATATTGCATTGTATATATGTACTACTTTCTATTTATCCATTCATCAGTTGATGAAGACTTAGATTGCTTTCATCTTTTAACAATTGTGAATAATGTAACTATGAAAATCTGTGTGTAAATATTTGTTTGAGTCTCTGCTTTTAATTCTTTGGGGAGTAAGCATATTAGGTTGGTGCAAAAGTAATTGCAGTTTTGCATTTTTGAAATTTGTGGTTTGATATAGGAATACATTATTAAATAAATGTGGTTAGGTTATACATCATTTTAACGTGCATTTCTCGCTTTAGGTTTTTTTGCTAATGACTTATTACTTGCTGTTTATTTATATTTATTTTAGACAATGGAAATGATGTTAGACAAAAGGCAAATTCAAGCAATTTTCTTATTTGAGTTCAATATTGGTCATAAAACAGTGGAGACAATTCGCAACATCAACAACACATTTGGCCAGGAACTGCTAATGAATATACAGTTCAGTGGTGGTTCAAGAAGTTTTTCAAAGGAGATGAGAGTCTTGAAGATGAATAGCATAGTGGCTGGCCATCAGAAGATCACAACGACCAATTGAGAGGAATTGTAGAAGCTGATACTCTTACAATTACACAAGAAGTTGCCAAAGACCTCAACATCAACCATTCTACAGTTGCCAGGCATTTGAAGCAAATTGGAAAAGTGAAAAAGCTCAATAAGTGGGTGCCTCATGTATGGACCAAAAAATTTTAAAAATCATTTTGAAGTGTCATCTTCTCTTATTCTACGCAACAAGAACAAACCTTTTCTTGATCACATCGTGCCGTGTGGCAAAGAGTGGATTTTATAAAACAATCAGTGGTGACCAGCTCAGTGGTTGGACTTAGACGAAGCTCCAATGCATTTTGCAAAGCTAAATATGCACCAAAAAAAGGTCATGGTCACTCTTTGGTGGTCTGATGCTGGTCTGATGCACTACAGCTTTCTGAATCCCAGCTAAACCATTACATCTGAGAAGTATGTTCAGCAAATTGATTAGATGCAATGAAAACTGCAATGCCTGCAGCCAGCATTGGTCAATAAAAAGGGCCCAATTCTTCTCCACGACAAAGCCCAACTGCATATCACACAACCAATGCTTCAAAAGTTGAACGAATTGGGCATTGAAATTTTGCCTCATCCACCATATCGCCAACCGACTACCATTTCTTTAAGCATCTTGACAACTTTTTGCAGGAAAAACACTTCCACAACCAGCAGGTTGCAGAAAATGCTTTCCAAAAGTTTGTTGGATTTTATGATACAGGATTAAACAAACATTTCTTGCTGGCAAAAATGTGGTGATTGTAATGGTTCCTATTTTAATTAATAAAGATGTGTTTCAGCTTAGTTATAATGATTTAAAATTCATGGTCCACAATTACTTTTCCACCAACCTAATAGTAGTGGGATTGCTGAGACATATGGTAGTTCTATAGTTTTGCTTTCTGAAGAACTGTCAACCTGTCTTGCACAGTGGCTGCACCATCTTGCATAGGCATCAATAATGAACGAATAGTCCTATTTCTCCACATCCTCTCCAACACTTGTTTTACTTTTAAAATCTTTTTGCTTCTCCCTCTTATATCGCTGTCATCTTCTTCTTCTCCTTCTTCTTATCATCATAATAATGATGATGATGATGATTCTACCTCTTCTTCTTTTAATATCTTTGATATTGATCGCTCAGGCTCAAAAACTGCAAATTCTACAAGTATCAACCAATTGAATAATTTGTCAAAAGCAATGGAAACTAGTTTTCTAATACTATACTTCTTATATAGTTCTCATATTCTCTCCATTGATAAAATGAAGACTTTCACTACTTCCTTTGACATTTTCTAGAGCCTGATAATGCAGTGAGAAAAGTAGATCAGTCTGTCATTTCTTTCTATATACTAAAGTGCTTAAACCAGGGACTTAGCCAGGAAGTTTAGGTTTGTATCACTTTTTTTTTTTCTTTTTGAGGGAATGAGACTGTACCTGGGACCTTGTATGTGGGAGGTCTGCCCTCAACCACTGAGCCACATCAGCTTCCCTGAGTTGACTTCCTTATCTATTTGCCCCATGTGGGAGGCTAGAGCTCAACTGCTTGAGCCACATCCATTCCATGTATCACTCTTAATAGTTATGTGGACTTGAGCAGAGTCCTTTGAGTTGATGTGCCTCTGTTTCCTCAACTGTGACTATTGGGCAATAATAGAGTCCCTTCTTAGAGTTGTTGTGAGAATAAAGACTTAGTACATGCATTGCATTTAAATAAAGTCAAGAAAATATAAAATTGCATATAAATGCTAGCAATCACTATTCACTATTATTCATTCTGTGACTTACCATTCATTCAAAATTATTTTTGGAATTAAACATATGTTTGTTCCAGTCATTATGTTATGTCCTGATGGTATAATTGTGTGGAGAAACAGACAAATCATTGCCTTTATGCAAATTTCAAGGTCAATGCAGTGGTAGAGCTAGATATTAACCAAATATTCACAACAACATATAGTAAATGACGACTTAGCCAAATCATTAAAAAAATGAGATTGCATATGGTTCAAGAAAATCATCAAATTCATGGTCAAGGAAACGATAATTTAGTTGAGATATTGAGTGAAAAGTTATTAACTTGAAAGTTAAATATACTATTATTCCATGTTGACCTTTAAAAGAGAAAATCAGGGAAACGGCTGTGGCTCAATCAGTAGGGCTCCCGTTTACCATATGGGAGGCCCCGGGTTTGGTTCCCAGGGCCTCCTGGTGAAGGCAAGCCTGCCCACACGGTGCGGTTAGCTGACCCAGGGAGCACAAGCAGCAAGGGGGGGATAAATGAATAAATAAATAAAATCTTAAAAAAAAAAAAAAAAAAAAAAAGAGAAAATCATGGTAGACTGCTAACTGTGCATTCTTATAACGGGGCTAAAAGGTGTGTGTGTAGGGGGGGCAGGGATTGTGGAATTATGTGCAAGTTAGCTAGACATTTATTTTTGACTTATATTTTGAATGTATTATTGGCCAGGTACCTTTAGGCATAGTGTTCACCTCTTCCTTTATCACAAAAAGGTTATATTGGTTATTTAAAAAAAAAAAAAAAGATTAAACTGATAAATCATGGGATTAACTTGATTGAAACTTTACCTTAATAATATGAAACACTTATTTGATTGGTAGAAGCCCTTTAATATGATCCTGGAGATTAAAAGTTTGCTAAAGCAGTGGATGGGCATGCTAGCTCCTCCTGGGAAGACAATGCAGACACCTGGGCACTTGTATTTCAAGCACCCAACCAAGAAAAAGTTTCAGACCATGAAAAGAAGTTAATGGATTTGGATGTTGAACAACTTGGAATTTCAGAACGGGAGTATAGCTGTGCAGTAAAGATGAATTCTGGTTAATTTGCAAGTGTGCTTAGAGCTCAGTCATTCTGAGATGCTGATGTAATTTCCTGTGCAAAAGATGGAGTGAAAGTTTCTGCAAGTGGAGAACTTGGAAACAGAAACATTAAGTTGTCAAGGAGTAATGTCCAGAATAGGAGGAAGTTGTTACCATGGAGATGGATAAGAAAAGTTCAGCTAACTTTTTCACTATGGTACCTGAACTTCTTTAAAAAAGCCACTCCAGTCTCTACAATAGTAACACCCAGTATGTCTTCAGATGTACCTCTTGTTATAGAATATAAATTGCTGATATGGGCAATTTAAAATATTATTTGACTCTCAAGATTGAGGGTGAAGACATTTTAAATATACTTAAAATCTGAGAATATAAAACAAAGCTCTTTGTGAAATGCTTCTGGGTTGCCATGTACTAAATGATTTCTGTCATCAAATTTGTGCTTCTTACTTTTTCTCTACAATCAACAATTTAAAAAGAAACTTCAAAGTCAAATCTGGCCTTGCTAACCTAGAAGTACTTCTGCCTTACCTGGAAATATTCATGATTTTTCTAACAAAACAGTATTGACCTTTCATGGAGTTTTAGGGATGTTTTCAACTTAAATAAAGTTATCTGAATTTCAAACCTCATAGGACAATGCCTTCATTTAGACCACCACTGTTACAAGTATCCAAGGGAATGCTCAGCTGAAGCTACACTTTAATGTAAATTTTTTTCAGTCTAGAGTAGCCTGATATATTTTGTGGAGGTAGCAGTAAAAAGTATTTCAAATACAGTAGGATATAAATCTTTCTCTGTGGTGCCTTGATGGTTTGGGGGAATTTCATTACCAAACTTATTTTGCTGTTATTCTAATCTAACTTGAGCTCAAGTAATAAACAGCAGAGAGTAGAACAAATCCTATGTTTCACCATTTTCATTAGAAAAATTAATATTTTTACATGGTTAGTGTGCCCAAAATCAAGAGGGCTTTATAAGACTTGCTTTGCTATGTAGTACAGTGTTTCTTCAGCTTCCAGAATTTTCATGCAAGAGCTGTGGAAGTTTCAGTAGATAAGTCATATGGCCCAAGGAGTCTGTTTTTACAAAAATAATCTTAATTATATACTCAATAATTGTCACCACATCATATCAATATATAATTGGAAGTTTCAGAATGGATCTAATCAACCTTTGAGATTGGATAGTAGGAAGGAAATAATGGAATAAAAATATATGGTTTTGAACCAAAGAATATTAAAGGAATGACCGGAGGATAGACCTTAGAGTGTGAATGCAAATAAATAACTTCTTGGACTCCTGCACAGGGATTCCAGAAGAGAAATGAACTTCATAATGAAAGCTTAATGTACTATAAACAATGTGAGGTTTTATTTAGCCATCAAATCCTGAGGACGTGATCTCTAATTTTAGTTCACAAAAATCAAATTATAGAAAGACTAACAATACACATATATTTAAATTTAACAATGAATATTTAATATGGATCAGTTTGAATATAATCAATAAAGGCATATACTGACACAATCTATCTACATTTGTAAGATGCTGCATTGGAGTACTGATTAATGCTTTCTTAGCAAATATTCTGGTATGTGTAAACAGTATTAGGTAATATCAAGACATTTTCTTCCTTACTTTCCGACCACAGAGATATGGATTGATCTCCAACCTTCTTTTCAATTTTACTCATTGCTAAAAATATGTTTTACTCTTTCTCTCTTTCTCTCTTTCTTTTTCAAACCTCCACCCTGGTCTCTCTTTTACAAGAATGTATGGAATACACACAAAAATATTCACTGGAGAGGTAAAGGATAAATAGGAATTAGTATGATAGCAGAAAGCAATATTATGATTCTACACTTCACTACTGTGTCTGAGAGAAAACAATTGTGGAAGATAAAGAGCTTCTAAAACCCAGGATTAAATTTCAATTTAACCCTGAACGACAATGGAGATGGAAAAGTAATTTCTTCCTTCCAACCAAACAATAACTAAGATTGACCAAGTTCAACTTCAACTGCATAAACATGGGGTCATTGCAGAGTGCTTATATATGAGATACATTAAACTATTTTTATTATATTAAATTATTATTATATATGAAGGATGCATAGAGTTGATTTCTAATTTAATTGATCTAAAGCAAAATAAATAGTTATATAATCTTTTTTTCATTAAAACATTGAAAAGAAATGAACTCCAAACCATAACTTAAATATTCCCTCTTTAAGTGATACATATTTTTATTAGGTGGCACTAAAATATCGTTCTATTGAGATTAAACTCAAGGAATCAAATTATTCTATGCTATTAGGAACCAAAAAATGTGTCTCAGTAACCTCATTCTGTTTTTGGATATGTCAGCAAAATAATACTATATTTTGCTTGAATTGCCCTGTTTTAGCTTGCTAAAAGCTGCTGGAAACAATATACAAGAAATGGGTTGGCTTTTACAATGGAGATTTATTAGGGTAAAAATTTTTAGTTCTGAGGCCTTGAAAGTGTGCATGTCAAGGCATCATCAGGCGATACTTTCTCTCTGAGCTGCAGCTATGGGCAATCAGGTACATGGTTGCATCCACACATCTCTCCCCCTTCCTCTTAGCATTGTTACTTTCAGCTTTGCGCTACTCCATCTGTGGGTTTTCTCTCTCATGAGTTCCTTGATTTCAACTTCTGCAGGCGGCTTGTCTGTCTCAGTGGCTTTTCATGTCTTTGCCTTTTTATTCCTCTGTTTATAAAGGACTCCAGTAAGAGTGTTAAAACACACACTAGGTCACACAATTAAATCAAACACACCTAACTGAGGTAATTTAATCAAAAGATCTCACATATAATAGGTTAAATTGTACAGGAAAGGATTAACCTGAAGGACATCATATTTGGGGGTCCACAAAACTTCATATTGCCACATGCCCTGATATTCTTGTCTATATAATATTTGGGCATCTCTTGCTGTCTCTGATCTTATTTTTTGATCAAGATATTAGTTTACAAATGAAGGTATATCATAGAGTAACAGGTCCCAGTAGAGAGTTACTCTATATCACTATAAGGATCTGGAAATATGATAGGTAAAATGTATGGAAATCAGCCATCTTATCTAATTTGCTCTCTAAACAGGTATTTCTGTTAATTCATTTCAATTATCACTATCATGTGTCTATATGTAGCTTATTTCACTTTAAGAAGAGAGAGAATAGAAAGAAAATAGATATATATACATATATATATATGTGTGTGTGTGTATATATATACATGCATATACATATATATATATATATGTACACACATATGTAGCCGTTGGGAAATTTGATGTAATTATGAATTCCAAAAATATATATTGGATTATGTTTGTAAGCTGATCTGTTCATCTGGTCATGATTAAGTTATGATTAGGGCATTGACTGGGTCACTTCAGTAAGGTGTTGAGCCCCACCCCTTGGTGGGTGGGGAATAAAATATAAAAGGCATCACAAAGAACAGAGTTGCAGCAGTGTTTTGAGTTGCAGTTTTAATGTTGGAGTTTTGATGTTGGAGAGAAGGCCCCGGGATAGAGACAAGCAAGTCACCTGAGAGTTCACAGCTGGCCTTATGGAGAGAAGCAAGGCCTAGAAAGCCTCATAGTCTACAGCTGACCTTGTGGAGGAAACAGAGGAGTTAAGCCCAGAGAGAAACACACCCCCAGGAAGAGAGGAACCCAAGAAGCCTGAACCATGACAAACGTCAGCAGCTGTCTTACTCCAACATGTGACAATGGACTTTGGTGAGGGAAGAAACTTATGCTTTATGGCCTGGTAACTGTGGACTTCTACCCCAAAGAAATACCCTTTAGAAAGACCATCCCATATCTGGTATTTCACATTGGCATCCCTTTGGCTGACTAATACAACATATATATACATCTAGATCCTAAATTTAAGGAAAAAATTTCTCAATCTGGAAGTCTCAAACAAAATCATTTCCTCAACTCATGTACTCAGAAAACAAAGTAGTAGATGTCCATGAGAACAGGTATAGGAACACTGAGTTTGTGAAGAAGGAAAGATATGACAGCA
>JAKSZT010000291.1:154219-180095 GCA_026826555.1 Tolypeutes matacus | reverse complement strand
TTTTTAACAGTTGGAATGTATTAGTTCATATGATTAAAGTGTGAGGCCATGAAAATCTCCGAATCATGCATCATCAAGAGGATACCGTCTTCCTAAAGACTGGCTGCTGCCAATTCTGGACTCCTCTGTCACATGCCAAGGTACACGGTGGCATCTGCTGGTCTCTACCTTCTCTTTCAGGCTTCATTGCTTTCATCTTTTTCCTTCTGTGGCTTTTACTTTCTTAGTTTGAATTTCATTCTCCTATGAAGGACTCCAGTAAGAGGGCTAAGATCCACTTGGGGCAAGGCCATAAGTGAGGTAATATAATGAAATGGTCTGACCTACAATAGGCTTACACCCACAGGAATGGACCAGATCCAAGAAATTGATTTTCTGTCGTACATTCAGTCTCAAACCACTGCACATATATAAGCTAATATTTTGCATTTTAACCTTTTGCAAATATATAATCCATTGGTGTTAATACTCATCTCATTCTACTATCTACATCTATTAGCAAAAACTTTTCCATTACCCCAAACAGAAACTCTGTAGCAATTTATCATTAACTCCACATTCCCTAATCACAATGCAGGTCCTGGTAACTTGTATTCTATATTCTGACCATGAACTTGCATATACTAATTATTTCTTAGTGAGATCATACAATGTTTCTCCTCTTGGATCTTGCTTATTTCAATCAACATGATGTCTTCAATTTGTTGCATGTATGAGGATTTACGTCCTTTTTATGGTAGAATAATATTCTTTATTTCTTTTTCTGCATATACCACCCTTTGCTTATGCATTCAAGTAATGATAGACAATGAGGCTGTTTCCATCTTTTCCCAATTGTGAATAGTGCCCCTATGAATATATCTGTTCAAGTCGCTGATTTCAATTTGTTAAAGCATATACCTGGAAGTGGGATTTCCAGGTCATCTAATTAACTTACTAAGGAAATCCTGAACTGTTTTCCACAGCAGCAGCACTAATATATTTTATATTCCCACCAACAATGAAAACTGTTCTTACTTCTCAAAATCATCCCTGAAACTTGTTATTTTCTGTTTGTCATAGTAGGCTTTTTAATGAGTGTGAAATGGTATCTTATTGGTACTTGTGATTGGCATTTCCCTAATGATATTATACATCTTTTCATGTGCTTATTATTTATTTTTTCCTTTGGAGAAAAAATATATTCTAGTCTTGCCCATTTTTAATTGGGTTGTATATATTTTTGTTGTAGAGCTGTAAAAGTTCTTTGTTTATTTTGGATAATGAATGCTCATCAGATACATAATTTCTAATTTTTTAAACTATTCTGTAGGTTTTGATGTTACTTTCATGATAAAGTACTTTGGTGCACAAAATTTAAAAAATATTTATGAATTATCATTTATCTATTTTTTTTCTTTTGTTACTGATTTTTGGTGTAAATGCTAAGGAATCACTGTCTAATGCAAGACTCTATAGAGGTTTTCATAAGTTTTACTATAGGAGTCTTTCTTAGTTTCCTTGTTGATAAAGCAAATATCATAAAATGGCCTGGAGTAAGTTGTATATTAACCACATAGAATGAGTTAGGAAGTGCTGCCTCTGATTCAATTTTATGGAGAATTAGTGTTCTGGGAATGTTGGTGAAATTCTCCAAGTGAACCAATCTGGTCCTGTAATTTTCTTTATTGTGAAATTTTGATTACTGATTTGATATCTTTAGTTGTTTTGGTCTGTTGATATCTCCTATTTCTTCTTGAGTCAGTGTAAGTGTATTAGCCAGGGTCCTCTAGGGAAAATGAATCAACAGGAGATATCTGTAAATAGATTTTATAAGATTCTTCATGTGACTGTGGGAATGCACAAGTCCTGGTTCCAGAGGCAGGCTGCAAACCAGGGGCTCTGATGAAAGTCCCATGAAGGTCTTTGATGAGTTTCCAGGAAACATTGGCTGTCAAAAGACAAGCTGGGAAATTCTCTCTAAATGCTGAAATCATGTCCCCTTTTAAGGCATTCAACTGATTGGATAAAGCATCACTGGGTGCAGATAGCAATCTTCCTGGTCGATGTAGATGTAATCAGACATCTATGCAGTAAACTCACTGTTGGCTAAAGCCCATAAATGTCCTTGTATTACAATTATCCCAGTGCTTGCTTGACCAAACAACTGGGCACAATTACCTGGCCAAGTTGACACATTAGCCTAACCATCACAGTAGGGTTTTTATATTTTTCAAAAAGTTATCCATTTCATCAAGCTTATTTATTTTGGGGGGCACAATTGATCATAGTGTCCTCTTATATTCCATTTTATTTCTGTGAGTTTGATGGTACTATCCCTCTTTTTGTAACCATATTTTCTCCAGGTTCTTGGTTGCAGGCAGAAAGAGAGAGCATGTGTGTGTGTGTGTGTGTGTATTTTAAACCATTAATTACTGCCCACTTGTTAATGTTAGGGGAGGAGTCCTAGCTGTTTGCTGTTTTGGTTGCTTACCACACCCATCAATTCCCCTGGGGCAACCAATGACAAGGCCCCTTGAGACTATCCAGGACTTTTCCTTGATCCCAGATGAAATCTCAATCCAAATGGAGGATTCTTATGAGGTTCTTCCACCTGCCTTTTGGTGGGGGTCTTTTCTCTCAGGGGGATTCCAGGTGGGTTCTGCAGCCACATATTTCACAGCTCTGGTTTTTTGCCAGGTCCCAGATTCATCTTCTCATTCCCTAAAATAGCCGGCCTCAACTCCCCCCTCAGAGGGTTTACACCCTTATTCTTAAGGGGTGCTGAAGGATGATTGTTATTCTTCTGTAATTACTTCCTGCTGGTTAGGGGCAGTAGGTCCCACCTGACAAAGTGTAAAACTCTCTTGCTACTCTATCACAGTTGGAGGAAGACAAATCTGGCACTATGGGTGGAGCTGGATGAAATCCTCATATGGCTAACAAGGCATTGATTCTGGAAGAAATAAACTTGACTAGAATTTTGAAGATTTATGGTTCCACTGAAAGTATACAAGACCACAAGAGTAGGAAAAGCTAGGTGCCTCCAAAGGTGGCATGTTCCCAAAATTGGTGAGCTTCATCTTGCAGGTTTAGATAGCTATTCAGCACTATTTTGGAGAGATTTAAATAGAGACAGTATTTTTCCTTAAGGAATAAATATGTTTCTTCCTGTGCTGCTGTTAGCATATCAAGTGCCCTGTGATTTTGCAGTACTTTGCTGTTTTAGAGCTTCTAAGGCACAGCTAGTTTATTCTGTCTGTTAGCTCTAAGGGAGAGATTGTACGGTTTGGTATAAATTGCCAATTCCAGTTTTTCATAGTGGTGGTTATACCTAAGACAGATAAAAGGGGGATGGGGAGACACTGCTCTAGACATAAACTCACAAAGACAGTATAGGCAACAAGACAAGCACATGGTAAACAAAAATAAAGAGAGTACTTAAGAAAGCCATTCCTTTATCTTATAGGCATGCTCATGAACTACTTAGAAAATGAATTAATTTTACCAGAACTTTTAACATGTTCAATATCCCTCTGCATATGATCTAGAATAGAAAAGATACCATCATAATCAGGCATTTAGATACAGTACTTAACACTAATCAATGCATAATTCCTCTTTGAGCGTCCATTAATAGATCTAAGCTCCAGGTTTGTTTTTCTATACATGTTATCATTCCATGATAGCAAGCCATAATGCCAAATGTGTTTAACTTCTACTTATATCACTCTGGTAATCATTGCTCCACTTGGTATGACCTGCACATAGCCAGCATGCTGCAGCATAATTGATCCACTGTTTTAGCAGCCTGATGCATAGCACCCTTTGGCACTATGAAACAGTGCCAATCTGGACGCATTATGCATTGTACATTTGGCCATATCCAGTCATTGCCAGCTGCTGCAGGAGTCTGAAACAGCAACATGCTCTCCATTAACTTCATGAGCATGTTCAGGGATGTAGTAGACACTTTTATTGTTTTAGGGGTCAGTGACCAACCTTGCCAATAACTCAAATGGAAAGGCAAAATGCAGTGTATTGAAGTCTGGTTTGAATGCACAAGAGTTTGACTATACTGAAGTCTATCTCTTTTTAATTTTCATGCACTTTTTAAATACTTCAAATGTAATTCATAACATATCAAAAGAACTTAACTATTTTAGTACTTTGCTTTTTACTTTTTCACCTTTTCTATGATGACATTAATTAACAGGTATTTTACTCTAGCAGTACAAGGGAAATCTACTTTCTTACTTATTTTATGAAAATATAGGATTCCCAATGGAATCAAGATTATCTTGCCTTAGCACTACTTTAACATGCAGATTGAGGTGGCCTCCAACAAGTTTCCCTGCTATGAAGTTACTTTTTGCCATTAATATCAATTTAGGTTCCTAAATATAATGGCTTCCTGGAATTAGCTATTTAAATACTTCAGTTTAGAACATCCTTTCACAAACTCCCTATAATTAACTATAACCACATAGACTGATTACTTTATCCTAAAATAAGCTTATTAAATTACAATTAGCTCCCAATGAAATTTACTTTATCCATTTAAAAGAGGCCATATATACATATCTTTACTTTAACTTAGTGTTATTTGACCTGAACTTACAATTTTCATTATCTTAAAGATATAATATTTATGATGTTGAATTTTTTTATTAGTATCCTAAAAACCTAGGGAGATTACATCCAAGCTTCATAAAATTGAAACTATGAATCGTCTTTAATGGAAACTGGCATAGTGATGTCCACTCCATCTCCAATTGAGAGGGGGTTGTGATCCCATAGGGCTGATGTATGGGACTCTCTTGCTTGCAGTAGTAGACTCTTTCAGTTCCTTAGTATGCTAGTTGCCAATCATCATCTTCTTGTTAGTTGTCCTGGGTGAGACCAATGAACTGGAGAGTAGGTGTTGCAACTCTGTTGAAATTCAGGGTTCAGCTATAACATGGACTGCCCAATGATTTAAGTCTCTTGGACATACACCTAACAACTCTAATACTAATTACAAATTCAAATAGAAGGGTCAGAAGAGCTATGTATAGGAAAACCACAATTGAGTCCAACTCTGTCACACTGGGGTGCATAAATTCCAAAGTAGGGCCTGCTTGCAAGGCTTCAAACTCCTGAACTATCTGCTCTGACTATAGTGTCTGGATGTCTCTAGCACCCTCAGGAGCCCTACTATTTGTGATAGTATCTACTTTGGCAGTCAATGAGATCCTGCTGTGACATGCATCAGTGTAACCTCTGGAATAACCTCCGGACTCACTTTGAAGTCTCTTAGCCATATAAACTCATTTGTCTTTACCTTTTCTGCCTTTTGGTCAAAGTCTTTTTCCAGTTGCATTGCTAGTTGGTGCTTGATAGTAATCCCTTCATTCCAGGGAGACTCATCCCTGGGAGTCATGGCCCACACTAGGAAGAAGGTAATATATGCTGAGTTCAGCTTAGAAAGAGGCCATGTTTGAGCGAAAAGGAGGATACCAGGAAGGCACCTGTAATACTAGGCTAAGTTTCAATTTCAAAAGTAAAGTTTCCTAAGTACAGTCATCAATACCAAGGACTAGGCTTTGCCCCTGTCCTCGGGGGATTCTTGCTGTTACAGTAGAGAATGTGGCAGAGCTCTCCAGGATGGGAATTTGATATTCTTTCAGTTATTGTGTGAATCTGAACCCACTGTAACAATGCCCCATGAATATTTGAACACATTTATATGCCTTATATGTATTCCCAGGTGAACTTCCTCCCATGTATCCTCCATCATTGACACCCCACACCAATGACCCTCTCCTGCCACATTTTTAAGCCTTTTGTGATCCAAAATGTATTAAAAAATGAAGCCAATAAAATAGTCAAATACAATTAATAAGAAAATGAAATAACAACAATAGTTTTACAAATAAAAAATAATATACAAAATTTTTTTAAATAAAAAAAAATTTTAAAATTGGGATGAACTGTGGACTAAATTAGACTCACAGGTATGCTACTTTAAACTTATTGTGATTCCAGCAATGGAAGTCCTTATATCATTATATGGAGATATTGGCCACTGGAGGTTCTGAGGGCAGGGAGAAGGAAAAACAGATGTAATATGGGGGATTTGGGGAATTTGGGAATTGTCCTGAATGACATTGCAACAACAGCTACAGGTCATTATATGATAATCTTGCTATAACATATGGAATTGTGTGGAAGAGAGTGTAAATTGCAATGTAGACTTCATTCTATGATTAGTGGCAATGGTCAAAAATGTGTTCATTAATTGCAATGAATGTACCACACTAATGAAGGAGGTTCTTAATGTGGGAAACGTGTGGGGAACGGAGAATATGGTAGTCCCCTATGTTTTTAATGTAACATTTATGTAATCTAAGTATCTTTAAAAATAATTTCTTTTTAATTAAAAAAAGCAAATTGACTACTAGATTCTGGGATAATTAAAATTGTTTAACATGTTTTAATATCTTTCCATAGCTTTTAGGGACTTTTCCTTTACTTATTGAAACTTGGTAATAGAATTATTAACCCCCTTATTTTAAGACTGTTAAAAGGTTTAAATTAAGGAATTATAGGACAATCTGATTTTTAACTCCCCAGCTTAGAAGAAAATGTTTTAATCTGTCATGCCTCATCCTTTCCCCATAGCTCTTTCAAAGAGAAAACACTGGGGTCCAGTCAGGTTGAAGAGCTTAGGAAAACCTTTTGCCTTTCTTAACAGTTTATATAACTAGATTTCTATATGACCTTCCATTCTGCTCAGCTTAATTTGGGCTCCAGGAATACTTATTCACATGTATAAGCACATATTTGATTTTATAATTTGAATAGAGCTCTTTTAAGTATTCTCATTTGTTATTTGATATTACCATCCCACTGTATGAAGATATACACTGAGCAAATAGGGAGATGTTAATAGAGAGTTAGACACAGAGACATGCAACTCACTGTTACTTATAATTTTCATTATCTTACAAAATAAGTTTAACTGTATGATAGTATTTAAAGATTCTCTTCGAAGGCTATTTCTAATTCAGCCGAACTGTGACCATGCAGTTTTGCACAAAAATTTTGTTCTTTACTTATTGGTTTATAACTAAAATGTTCCCAATGCTTTAAACTACAATTTTCCTTTGATGCAGAACTTTGCTTATTTCCAATTTTGATGTTGGCAGACCTTGGATGAGCAACACTGATTCTAGTATAAACTCACTGAGGTCATTGAAGTCTCAGGGAAACTGTTTTTTCTCATAAATTGCTGCTTTTAGGAACCTCAACACTAGAGGTGGGAGGCCTGCCCCACTTGCCAGTCCTCAGAGATAACAAGACTCCAATGGCCGCTGGTCTGGAAGAATGGACGTTCAAACCCAAGGTTCAAGAATTCCACCAGGCAGCCATTTAGTCCACAATTGGAGCCATGAGAGAAAGCAGGGTTATTGGGACCAATGGAAGGACAGAAGACAAGGATGTCTCAAATTTGCTTTCCCTTGAGCCATAGGAGGCAGAAATTGTCATGAAATAACCGTAGTCGAAGGTAAGGTGTGAGGCTAGACCTGAAGTAAGCATAAACAAAGGCAAACTCAGTTTATAATTACCATCATATTAGCTAGCATAAGCAAGGTTTGGTTAGACACAAAGTAACCATAAACAAAGGTAAATTAGTTGAAGATAAATAACTATTATAATAGCTGAAGTTTTGGCAAAACTACCCAGTTATGGTAATTTCAGATATTATCCTTCTTCTGTTTTATAATATAAAGGCATCTATATAATGCTCTTAAGTCTTAGTTACAGCTTCTAGTAAGTTTCCACTCTAAAGCAAAGTGGGCACTTTTATTACCTAAGCCACAACAATTTTATTGGTAACAACTTTGCTAGGTTTTTCTACTTTTCTAGCAATTGAAACAATTCCACTTGTGACTTATAAATCAAATCCAATTGTAAGACAGTATTGACATTTCAAGACTCGTTTTTAGGTTATCTTTCACCTTTATCCAATTTGTAACAGGTGAACCCTAAATTTGATTTCCTAGGCACAAGCAGACTGACAAAGTTAAACACAAATTTAAAAGTTAGACACAAAGTTAAGGACAGACTAAAACAGATGAGAGAATTTTATGCTCTTAGCATTTTCTAGGAACTTTTTAATCTCAATTGATGGCATAAAAGAAAGTTTCTTATTTTCCAGGAAAGAGGTTAATAAACAGCCTAGATCTTGATCTCCGTTTACTCTCCTTATTAGGCACAACCAAGCTTAACACTGAGAAGGCTATTTCTAAAAGGGAATTAAAGGAAGTTTGAGGTGCATTTCCTCATTTCTTTCAGAAGACATGACTATATGGTTTCTGGCCTTCAAATCTACCTGTCCTCTCCTTTTCTCTTACACAGCTATACCATGGGCTACTCCCAGCTATACCATGGGAATGTATACCATCAGTAGGCAAATTTTCCCAATCTCTGAGAAGAACAACTTTATGGGGAATCTGTTGGTAGGCTAGAGAACATCCCCATTATTCTAGGAAGAATGAAGAAGCATTTCTATTAACTAAACAACTAAATGTATGTGTATGACTTTCATTTTTTGGAAAATTTCTGCCGTTTTTTAAAAATATATATATTCCTCTTGCTTCTTTTTCTCTTTTTACTTCTCTGACTCCTATTATGACTATATTGTTATTCTGGGGGTGTTCCAAATGTCTCTAAGGCTCTGTTCACTTATTTTCATCTTTTTTTCCCCCTCAACAACCTGAATCATTTTAATGTCACTGTGTTCAATTTTACTGATTATTTTTTCTGTATATCTAATGTCTGTTCTTCTTTGATGACCATTGATATTTTAATAAATTTTTTTCATGGCTATGATTTCTTGTGTTTTTGTAAACTTTGTTTCACATGAACAGTTTAATATTTTAGTGTTTTAAATATCGTATTTAGTCCATGAGTTTTCTGATTATTAAGTTTGTATCCAGCAGGTTATATGCCAAATTATCACTGAGTGTTGGGAAATAACATAAATAAAATATAATTCAAAACAAAAAATATCTTTCTTTTTTTTTTGAAAAGTCACACTGTTTTTACTGCTGCTCCTTTAAGAATTTTGCTCTCCTATTCTTCACTCTAGAACAGCAACTTGAGGGGAAAAAAGGGTGTTGTAGGAAAGCACTAGGGCAATAAGGACAAAACAGTCAGTTCTGAGTAAAATTCCTGTTCTTGCTTCATGGTCACCCATCTTTGTCTGCACCTGACAGTGAGAAAACCTGCCAACAAGGGAAGAATCAACCACCCATGGCTGAATACCTGAAGACAATAGATAAAGAGAAAGTCATTCATAACCCCTACCCTGACTCCCCACTCAGACCAGCAGACACTCAGGGCCAATGAAAATTATTGTGATGGTTACCACTCTATTCTCCCCCCCCTCTTAAATTCATAAAAACTTCTGCTCCCCATGGTACAGGAAAAAGCAGATTGGAGACCCCCCATCTCACATACTTCCAATAGCATTAATAAATCTGCTTTCTCTCATGACCATCCTGGTGTAGACTCCAATTCATGTGCTCTGGACAGGAACCCTGAGGGACCCCTATGGGGATTCTTTCAACTTGGCAACCCAGGTGGGACCTCATGACCTTTGAGGAGATCACTGCCTGGTAGAATCCTTGATCCCCAGGGTTAGACATCCACTCTTCCAGTCCAGCAGTTGCTGGAATAATGTTATCTATGAAGACTGGTGAGTTGTGGATCTTCCACCCTGAGCATCAATGATCCTGAAAGCAGCAGGTTATGAGAGAAACCAATTTTCCCTGATACTTCAATGATCTCTGTGAATATAAAATTAACTTGGTTTTGGTCTTGAATATATACTGGAATTGGTATTGCTCATCTGAGGTCTGTCAAAATTGAAATGAGAAAAAAGCAGAGCTCTGAAGTAAAGGAAAATGTTGTAGATTGTATTTAAAAGAATTGAGAACAATTTGGTTATAAGACAATGACTAAAAAGCATGAAATTTTTGTGCAATACTTCATGGTCACAGTGCAGATTACAATATATAGAAATAGCCTTCAAAGAGATCATTTGAATATAATGTTATTTTACAGCTAAATTTATTTTGTAAGTGAATGAAAATTATAAGTAAAATTAGTGAGCTGTGTTTTTGTTTCTGTGTCTCTCTATTTGTGTCTGCCTATTTGTTCAGTGTATATTTTCATACCCCCAGATGGTAATATCAAATTAACAAATAAAAATTCTTATAAAGAGCTCTATTCAAATTTTTAAAAAATTAAGTAGGCACTTACAATGTAAATGAATATTTCTGGAGCCCAAATTAGAAAAGCCAAGCTGAATGGAAAGGTCATATAAAATATATAAATGTAGAAACTATTGGAAGAAGGAAAAGTTTTACATAATCTCCTTGACCTACCTCCCCACCCCCTCAGGGCCTTCTTTTTGAGAGGAAGGGATAGGTGTGGTAAGATACAGAAATGTAAGTTTAAGGAGATAGGGGCCAAGATGGCGTTAGTGTAGGAGGGCACACACTGCAAGCTCCCAGATCAAGGCGGATTGTGGACTGGTCCTGCCTGGGGGTCTGTGCTGTGTATGCGTGGAATGAGAAGCTTGGGAAATCTATCTGCATGGCTCAACGACGTGGATGGAATGGTAGAGATTCGTAAGTATTAAGCCTGCCGGTGGTGGTTGGCTCGCATGGCTGAGCCCCGCGATTAGGGAGAAAGATCTAAAGTCACTTTGTTCTGTGAATAAATTAGTTTAAGAAAAAAAAAATAAATAAATAAAAATAAAATAAAATAAAATGGCCGGTTGGAGCCGCAAGCAAGGCTCTGCAACTAAGAGTCAGGGCCTAGTGGGAGGGGGCACTCTCTGAGGGGGGCTCTGGTAAAAGGGCAAGAGAGTTTTATTTTCTGGGATTTGGCTGCCTGGAGCCCCTTGGACCTTGGGTGAACAGAACAGCTGGAGTGAATCAGCACCCGGTGGAGGGGAGGGGTGTTTCTGTTCGGGGAGGGAGTTGATTTGCCTAGCTGCCCAGGGATAAGCCCCAGACCACCTCGGAGCCAGGAAGAGGGGACACTCTCCAAAAGAGGGAGGGTTCTGTTGGAGGA
Source organism: Tolypeutes matacus (assembly GCA_026826555.1). Taxonomy (NCBI): domain Eukaryota; kingdom Metazoa; phylum Chordata; class Mammalia; order Cingulata; family Chlamyphoridae; genus Tolypeutes; species Tolypeutes matacus. The sequence continues at coordinate 168,986 of JAKSZT010000291.1, read as the reverse complement.
CAGGGAAGGGAATTTTTTTTTTTTTTTGCCATCTGTCTGGCTGCCTGGATAGCCCCATAGCTTTGGGGAACAGATAAGACTACCTGAAGCAGCATCAGGCTGAGAGGAGAGGTGAATCTGCAGAGCCAAAATGATTTACATAGCAACCCTGTGACACTGGTGCTCAGCTACAGAAGGGGAGGAGTCGGCCATGTTTAGCACTCTGCACTGACTAACATCAGAGCTACAGTTACCCTGGGGAGTCCAGGAAGTAGGATGTGATTGATTAAATTCCATGAGGTCCACTCCATAAGGGGGTTGGTCTAAAGGAGGAATTATTTTGGTTCCTGTATTTTTTCAACCAAAAAAAAAAAAAAAAAAAAAAGCAAAGATCACTTCAAAATAAATTCTTTTTAATTTAGTTTAATAGCTAAAAGCTGTTTCAGGACCTGCATATAGAACCCTGCAGGGAAGTTGGTTGATAAACACAAGCAGGCAGAGAGGATCCACATGGACCCTAGGGGAATCATTAACCCTCCTTAGCTCTGTTTGACTGCTTGCCTGTGTGGTTCTTTGGTTTTTCTCTGTTTATTTCTGGTCTCTTGCTTTTCTTTCCTCTTTCCTCCCCCCTTTCTTTTTTCTTTCATTTTTTTAAAATTAGGTGCTTTAGCTTGTCGCTTCATTGCTGTGCTTCTTCTTCAGTAATTTCCCACTTGCTGTCTATATTGATTTTGTATTCCAAACTATCGCTTATCCTTCCTTCATCTTTCTGCCTTCTGCTTTCTGTTGTGGCTCTTAGATACAACATTTTTTCATATGCCCACAACTTAAGGGTGTCAATTTCTATTCCATCTATTTTGTTTTCTTCTTTTTAAAAAAAATTCGTATTAACCTTTTCCTTTCAGCCCTTTATTTACTATTTCTCTCCTTCCTCATAATTCTAGCTTTCTAAATCACTATATATATATATTCCTCCATTTGTTGTCCCAGTCCATTGTAGGACCTCCACTTTTTTTCCTATTACTCTACACTGTCTACACAAGTTAAACATTCAACTCATTAAGTCTCATTTGGCCCCTCTTCTAACTTTTATCAATATTACTATTATCCTTCTACCTTCCTTACATCTTTTGATTCCTCTGGCCCTAATCTTTTGCCTTTAAGGGAACATAGAAAGAAGCAAGGATATAAAATTAGAAGAAAAAATGCCAAAGTGAAAACTTAACTCACATGCAGAACCACCAGCTAAATAAAATTCTAGAGCATAGAGAAAAGCTAATCAACTGAACAAACCCATCAAGATAATATGATGACCAGAGGGCAACAAAAAAATACAAATTACACTGAGAAAAACAAAAACATGGACCAATACAATGAACAAATTAAAAACCAGGAAGTGATGCAGAACATCAAACAACTAATCAAAGCTATCCAAACAAATATCATGGACCAACTTAAAGAACTGAAGGAAGAGATTAAGGATATAAAGAAAACACTGGGAGAACATACTGAAGAAATTGCAAACATGCCTAAAAAGATAATGGATATGATGGTGAACAATGGCACAATCCAAGAAATAAAAAAGACGCTGGATTCACATAATAGCAGATTTGAACAGGCAGAGGAAAGAATTAGTGATATGGAAGACAATACAGCTGAAATCAAAGACAGAGTAGAGCAGATAGGCAAAAAGATAGAAAAAATCCAGCATGGACTCAGGGAATTAACCGATAACACAAAATGCACAAACAGAAGCATTATGGGCATCGCAGAAGGAGAAAAGAAGGGAAAGGGAACAGAAGGAGTGTTCAAGGAAATAAAGGCTGGAAACTTCCCAACTCTATTGAGAGAGATGGATGTGCAGATCCAGGAAGCACAGCACACCCCAAATAGTATAAATCCCAACAGGCCAACTCCAAGACATATCCTTGTAAAAATGTCCAATGCTCAAGACAAAGAGAAAATACTCAAGGCAGAAAGAGAAAAGAGAATCATCACATACAAGGGAAGCACAATCAGATTAAGTGTTGATTACTCAGCTGAAACCATGGAGGCAAGAAGACAGTGGTATGACATATTCAAAACACTAAAAGAAAAAAACTTCCAGCCGTGAATTCTCTATCCAGCAAAATTGGCATTCAAAAATGATGGAGTTCAAAATATTCACAGATAAACAAAATTTAAGAGAGTATGTAAATAAAAAACCAGCACTTCAAGAAATACTAAAGGAATCTCTACAAGTTGAAAGGAAAAAACAAGGTAGAGAGAGTTGGAGGAGTGTTTTAAAACAACTGAAAAGACAAAAAGAGAAAAAAAACAACATATGACATACATTAACCCAAAGAAAAAATGGCTGAAGTAAGAAATTCGTTACGAGTGATAACGCTGAATGTTAATGGATTAAATTCACCAACCAAAAGACACAGATTGGCAGAATGGATAAGAAAATATGATCCATCTATATGTTGTCTACAAGAAACCCACCTTCGACCCAGGGATTCAAGGAGGCTGAAAGTGAATGGCTGGAAAACCATTTTACAAGCTAACAATAGCCAAAAAAGGGCAGGAGTAGCTATTCTAATATCAGACAAAATAGACTTTAAATGCAAAACTTCTAAGAGACAAAGATGGACACTACATATTAGTTAAAGGAGTAAACGCTCAAGAAGAGAGAACAATCATCAACATTCACGCACCTAATCGGGGTGCCTCAAAATATGTACGGCAAACCCTGGAAAAACTAAGAGGAGAAATAAATTCCTCTACAATTATAGCAGGGACTTCAACACACCATTATCATCATTAGACAGAACATCTAGACAGAGAATCAATAAAGAAACAAAGGCACTCAACAATACATTAGAAGACCTGGACTTAATAGACATATACAGAACACTACACCCAAATACAGCAGGATTTACATTCTTCTCGAGTGCACATGGATCATACTCCAAAATAAACCACATGCTAGGCCACAGAACAACTCTCAATTAATTCAGAAAGATTGAGATTATACAAAGTAATTTCTCTGACCACACAGAATGAAGTTGGAAATCACTAAGGGCCAGAGAAGCAGGTTAGGCACAAGGATATGGAAGTTAAACAACACACTTAGACAAATAGTTGGTCAAAGAGGAAATCTCAAAAGAAATCAGTAACTACCTTGAAACTAATGAAAATGACAACACAACATATCAAAAACTATGGGATGAAGTGAAATCAGTCCTGAGAGGGAAGTTCATAGCCATAAATTCATATATTAAAAAAGAAGAAAGAGCTAAAATTGAAGACCTAACTGCACACTTGGAGGAATTGGAAAAACAATAACAAACTAAACCTTAAGGAAGTAGAAAGAAGGAAAGAACAAAGATTAGAGCAGAACTAAATGAAATAGAGAATAAGGAAGCACTGGAAACAATAAACAAAACCAAAATATGGTTCTTCGAGAATATCAATAAAATTGACAAAGCCTTAGCCAGACTAACAAAGAAAAAGAAAGAACAGATGCAAATATATAAAATAAGGAATGAGCAAGTGTATCTCACTACTGACCCCACAGAAATAAAGAGTATCATAAGAGGATACTTTGAAAATTATATGCCAACAAGAATGATAATTTAGAGGAAGTGGGCAAGTTTCTAGAAACCCACAAACAGCCTACATTGATGAAAGAAGAAATAGATGAACACAACAGTCCAATTACAAGTAAAGAGATAGACTCAGTCATCAAAAACCTCCCAACTTAGAAGAGCCCAGGACCAGAAGGCTTCACAGCTGAATTCTACCAAACATTCCAGAAAGAGCTAATACCAACCCTACTTAAGCTCTTCCAAAAAATAGAAGTAGAAGGAATATTACCTAACTCATTCTATGATGCCAACATTACCCTAATACCAAAACCAAATAAAGATACCACAAGGAAAATTACAGTCCAATTTCACCAACTAACCTAGATGCTAAAATCCTCAACAAAATACTTGCATTCAACAACATATCAAAAGGATTATACATCATGACCAAGTGGGCTTCATCCCGGGTATGCAAGGATGGTTCAATATAAAAAAATCAATCAATATAATTCACCACGTGAACAGATTGAAAGAAAAAAATCACATGATCATCTCTATAGATGCAGAAAAAGCATTCGACAAAATATAGCACTCTTTCCTCATAAAAACACTACAAAAGATAGGAATACACAGAAACTTTCTGAAAATGATATAGGGTATATATGAAAAACCCAAAGTTAACATCATTTTCAATGGTGAAATCCTAAAAGCCTTCCCTCTGAGATCGGGAACTAGACAAGGATGCCCACTATCACCACTCTTATTTAACATTGTCTTAGAAGTACTTGTGTGAGCACTGAGACAAGAAAAGGACATAAAAGCCATCCAGATTGGAAAAGAAGAAGTAAAAATTTCATTATTTCCAGATGACATGACTTATACATAGAAACCCCAGAGAAATCTACAACAAGGTTTCTAGAACTTATAAAGGAGTTCAGTAATGTTGCAGGTTATAAGATCAAAGCCCAAAATCAGTAGCACTTCTATACATCAATAACGACCAAACTGAGGAGGAAATCAGGAAAAAAATACCATTTACAATAGTAACTAAAAGAATCAAATACCTAGGAATAAATTTAAGTAAAGATGTAAAGGACTTATATACAGAAAACTACACAACACTGTTAAAGGAAATCAAAGAAGACTCAAGTAAATGGAAAAATATTCCCTCTTCATGGATAGGAAGACTAAACATCATCAAGATGTCTATCCTACCCAAACTAATCTACAGATTTAATGCAATCCCAATTAAAGTCAACACTGTATTTTTTAAGGAACTGGAAAAACTAACCACAAAATATATTTGGAGAGGCAAGAGGCTCTGAATTGCCAAAGACATATCGAAAAAGAAAAATTAACTTGGAGGTATCATGCTACCCGACTTTAAAACATAATACAAAGCTACATTGATCAAAACTGCGTGGTATTGGCACAAGGATAGACCTACTGACCAATGGAACCGAATTGAGTGTTCTGATATAGATCCTCGCATATACAGTCATCTGATATTTGACAAGGCCACGAAGCCCACTCAGTTGGGAGAGAATGGCCACTTTAACAAGTCATGCTTGGAGTACTGGATATCCATATCCAAAAGAATGAGAGAAGAATACCATCTCACACCTTATACAAAAATCAACTCAAGATGGATCAAATATCTAAATATAAGAGCCAAAATCATAAAGACCTTGGAAGATAATGTAGGGAAGCATCTACAGGGCCTTTTAATAGGAAATGGTTTCATGAACTTCACAGCCAAAGCACGAGCAGCAAGAGAAAAAATAGATAAATGGGGTCTCATCAAAATTAAAAACTTCTGCACCTCAAAGGATGTTATTAAGAAAAGAAAAAGGCAGCCTATGCAATGGGAGAAAATATTTGGCAACCATATATCTGATAGGAGCCTAATATCCTGCATATATAAAGAAATCCTATACCTTGAAAATAAAAAGACAAACACCCCATTTATAAAATGGGCAAGTGACCTGAAAAGACACTTCTCCAAGGAAGAAATACAAATGGCTAAAAAGCACATGTAAAAAATGCTCAACATCACTTGCTATCAAGGAAATGCAAATCAAAACCACAATGAGATACCATCTTACACCCATCAAAATGGCAGCTATTAAAAAAACAGCAGACACTAAATGTTGGAGAGGATGTGGAGGAATAGGAACCCTCACCCACTGCTGGTGGGACTGTGGTATGGTCCAGCCACTGTGGAGGACAGTTTGGTGGTCCCTCAGAAAACTAACAATAGATCTTCCGTTTGATCCGGCAATTCCACTGCTGGGTATATACCCAGAGGAACTGAAAGCAAAGTCTCAAACAGATATATGCACACCAATGTTTATAACGGCATTGTTCACCATTGCCAAAAGTTCGAATCAGCCCCGGTGCCCATCGACAGATGGATGGATAAGCAAAATGTGGTACATACATACAATAGAATATTATTCAGCTGTAAGAAGGAAGAAAGTGTTAACACATGGAATAACGTGGATGAATCTTGAAGACCTTATGTTGAGTGAAGCAAGCTAGGCACTGAAGGATGAACAGTATATGACCTCACTGATTTGAACTGAGGAAAGTGAGCAGACTCAGAACCATTGTCTGAAAGATAGGTTAAAAATTGAGACAAAGATAAGAGCAGGTTTGATCCATCATCCATATGGACATAATCTATGGTAAAGGGATAGAGTATAGTTGAATATTGAAGGATAGGAGAGATGGGTAGTGATATTACTGGGTTTGGTTGTGCAGCGTTGACAGGTGGGTAGATTAGGAAGGGAAGGTTCAAATACCCAGGGCATGTAACTCTGAATCTTGACATTTCATGAGTCAAAACAGGGGAGTGTCATATGCCTCAGGGTGGTGGGGAGGAAGGAACAGTTAAGATCTAATGGGGTATTTAGTGGTCTTGGGAAAGGTTTTTCTTTATCTTACAGTAATGGACACAGGACATGGTAAATATCATCAAAACTGTATCGTCTAAATTGTAAACTATACTGTAAATCATTGACAATGTTTAGTTCTTATATTTTGCTATCTGTATAACAGTTATAACAATGCTAACATCCAAAAAAAATGGGGGGTGTTTAATATGGGGTGGGGAAGGAGGGGGTGTTTTGGTATCTGGGAGTCTCTGGTATTCTGTGTGTGACTTTACAGTGACCTAAAACTTCTTTGAAAATTAAATGAAAATTTGGGAGACACTGGGGATTGAGAGGGGGAAGGTGTCACTGCACACCGGACATCCGATAACACAGTGAAAAAAGAAAAAAAAGAAAAATTTTTTTTTAAAAAAGGCATTTCTTTTGCTTTTTTTTCCCCATTTTTTTGAATGTCCCAATCTGCTAATTATATTTTGTTTTGTTTTGTTTTTTTATTGTTTTTTTTTTCCTGAGTTTCCTTATGTTTGTCTCTTGCATGTAAGCTTATCATTGTTGTTTCTTTTTCCTATTAAGTGTATTTTATTATTATATGGGCTACATGTTCATGGAAGATTTAGATCACAGAAGGATTACAATGGGTACTGCAGGGTATTATTGGTGGGGGGTGTCTGGGAGGGGGGATTCATGGAAGTAAGTTCATCTGAATATATATGAAAGATATACAAAATTGTTCAAAAGATCAAAGGATGGCGCATTCTTACAGTGGGTAGACAATCACTCAGTAAATCACTCTAGCCTGGAGAGCTCTGCCACATTCTCCAAGGGAGCAGCAACAGTGCTCTGAGTGCAGGGACAGTGTCTGTCAAAAGAGGATGGCCCACTGATAAGTTCTTGTTATTGATGACTACCCTTATGAGTCTTTGCTCTTATAACTGAAACTTAGCTTACTTTTATGGGGTGCCTAAGGGTTGCCACCTGAGAGCCTCCTTGTTGCTCAAATGTGGACTCTCTCTAAGCCAAACTTAGCATATGAATGCATTACCTTCCCCCCAAAGTGGGACATGACTCCTGAGGATGAGCCTCCCTGGTAACAAGGGATGAATACCAGGTGCCAACTGGCAACACAACTGGAAAAAGACCTTGAATAAAAAGGGGAAAAGGTGACAAATGAGTTCTAGTGGCTAAGAGACTTCAAAGAGAGTCAGGAGGTCATCCCAGAGGTAATGCTTACACACACCTCAGTAGGAGCTTATAGAACATCAAAGTGCATATCACCCCACACAGAGAGGCTCCTGAGAGCTCTGGAGAAACCCAGGTCCTATATAAGGGGAGATAGCCCCTGAGACTGATGCTTTACCAGTGTGCTCTATTTTGGAATCTGTGCTCCTGAGAGTGACAGAATTGGACTCATTAAGTCCTCCCTGCACATGGTTCATAGGTCCCTTCTACTCAAACGTATATGTGATGCTGGATATTTTAGGTATACTTCCAGAGACTGGAACCTCTGGCCTACCTATGTGCCAGGTGTGCATGGAATCTCGGTGGAGCTGCAACTCCTTCCCTACAGCTCAATGGACTCATCCAAGTCACCTGGCCAGGAGACAACGATGGGCAATGGCCATCCCAGGGAATGGAGAGAGTCTTCATCTGTAGGCAGGATCATCCAACCCACCATATCCATGGGATATAAGCCCTCTCTCACTTGGAGGTGGAGTGGACATCACCTTCCCAGTCCTCTCAGTATTGGGGGAAGAACTATGGACTGGAGTGGACTTAATGGTATTCTGTTGTACACATATGGTGATTCTAGCAATGGAAGAAATTATAACAGTGAGGTGGAGCTGTTGCCACTGGACACTTTTGGGGCAGGGAGGGGATGTGCAGTTGAAATACAGGGGCTTTTTTGGGACTTGGAGGTTGTCCTGAGTGCCGTTGTGGCAATGGATGTATGCCATTTTAAATCAGCACACACCATTCAGAACTGTGTGGGAGAGAGTGTGGTCTACGATGTGAACCATGGTCTATGGTTGATGGCAAGGCCCCAGGATGTGTAAGTCCATTGAGGTTGATGGGCCACACTTGTGGGAGATGTTTGTGTGGGATAGGGTAGGAGGTGTGGGAGGTGGGGAACATGGGAATCCCTGTAGGTTCCATGTAATATTTAGGTAATCTAAGCACCTCTTAAATATATATATATATATATATATATATATAACATTTTTGTAAACAAATGCACATATATGAATATATATTAATATATCATTTTACAAATATTGGTATGTATTATGAAAAATTTGATTTTTACCCATAATAGAAAATAAATAAATTAAAAGAAAAAAAAGAAAGAAATATAAGTTTAGCTTAAAACTCTGTCGGCTAGGTTTGAAAATTAAGAATAGTAAGGACAGAGGAAATGTTATAGAATAAACCTTGATTTACATGGTGTGCCCTGTAATTCCCCAATATAAACATTTTAACAGCCTCAGAATGAGTGTAATTAATAATCCAATTGCTGAATTTTAGTAAATAAAGAAAAAGTCCATGAAAGCTATAGAAATTTTTCTAAATTCTGATTAAAACAGATCAAACAATTATAATATATTTTGGAGCATGCAGTCTGTATGCTTTTAAGGCTATTTACTATTTTAGAATATTATAAAAAGAAAAAGATGTTTTTGCCTCTTGTGGAGATGGAAAAAGGAATCTTTTTTCCATAAAATATAATTATTTCAATTTTATTTGGCTTGGGTATAATCTCCCTAGGCTTATAGGATACTAATAAAGTAAATTAGTATTATATTTATTAGACCTTTAAATTGATAGATATTGTGTTTGTGTTTAATTAAATTAAGTTAAAGAAGGCCATGTAGATTTTCTTAAAGTGAAATGACTTGTTTTCACAGAATAGAATAAGAGATTTATTGCAAGGCAAGTGAATAATGTTAATTTCATTGGTTGATAACTGTAATTTAATAAGTTTATTTTAATGTGAAATAACTAGTCTATATGCTTAAGGCTGGTTCTAGGGAGTTTGTTAAAATATTTTCTAAACTGAAGTATTTAAATGGAAAATGCCAGCAAGCCATTATTAAATCAAAACCTGAATGGATATTGATAAGTAAAATAACTTCATGACAGAGAAACCAGTCAGAGGCCAACTAAATCTGCATATTAATGTGGTAGGGGGAAGATAATCTTGATTCCATCGGGAATCTTAGGTATTCCTAACATAAGGGAGAAGTAAGTTTTGCCTGTACTGCTGAAGTAAAATACATATTAATATAATTATGGTAAAGGTGTAAAAGTGAAAACTGGAGTACTAAAAATAGTTTAGTTTAGTTGATATGTTATAAATTGCATTGGAAGTGTTTATAAATTGTGTAAAATTTAAAAGGGATAGATATTGTATTATCTAACTTTCTTATGCATTTAAACCAAGACCCTAGTCACCCTGCATGGTGCCTCTCCATTTGAGTTATTGGCTAGATTGATTACTATGACCCCTAAAATAATAAAAGTATCTACTGCATCTCCTGGAGATTCTCCTGAAGAAGATGGAAATGCATTACTGTTTCAGACCCCTGTGGCAGCCAGCAATGGCTCAATATCACTAGATTTACATAGTACTGGAGTGCACTATGCACCAGGTCAGTAAAACATGGGAGACAACATTCTTGTTCTTTCCAAGACCAAGAGTGCTGCAGTATGCTGGTTTCATGAAGGATATACTACGTGGAGCAAAATATACCAGAGAAAAGTGAGTAGAACTTAAATAAACACAATTGGCATTATGGTCTGCTCCCCTGGAGAGAAAATATGCATTGTATTGCAAACCTGGAGCTTAGCTATATTAATGGGAGCTCAAAGAGAAACTTGTACATTTATTAGTATTAAATGCTATACCTATATACCTGATGAATATGATAATATCTTCTCTATACTAGAGCATATGCAGAGGGATATTAAATATGTTAAATGTCTTGGCAAAGTTGATTCATTTACTAAGTAGTTAATGAACTTGCTTAAAAAATAAAAGAATGGCTCTTTTAAGTACTGCCTTTATTTTGCTTGACATATGCTTGTTTATGTCTAAGGCATCTGTATTAGTCAGCCCAAGGGGTGCTGATGTAAAGAACCAGAAATCAGTTGTGTTTTATAAACAGTATTTATTTGAGGTAGAACCTTACAGTCACAATGCCATGAAGAATATATTACTCTTCATATCCTACTGATGTAGTCAAATCAAAACCCCAATCTTAATTTAGTCAAGTAAAAGTGAAACTTCTGAATCCAATACAATCTAATGTATACCCAGAGGAACAGAACAGTTTACAAACATAATCTGATATCTATTTTTGGATTTCATAAATAATATCAAATTGATATAGCATCCTCCATTAGGCTACTTATGCTATCAAAATGGAATTTTACTTCCTTGCAGAAACAAGGCTTACCTCTCCTTACTTCTGCTCTGGACATACTTATGTTCATTAGCATACATCAGCCCTTTTGTATCTTATGGACCCACAACCTAACCCTCCCATTCTCTGTGTTCCTAACCTTTCCTGGCTCATACCACTTTTAGGTCCACTCTTAAGCTTACCCTTTATTCTCCTAATTGCCTTTGTGCTTTTAAAACCATAAACAGGTTTATCTCTTCCAGGTTGGATGCTTTACAAAGCAAATTAGTGATCAGGCAAGGATTCCAGCCAGTTCCAACTATAGTCCCAAGTGCACCTCCCATCAGTCTCAATAGAATAGCCTGAGAGCTTTATATGGCATTAGTCAAGAACTACTGCACCTAATCAGCAGGGAGCAGCCACAGAAAAATGACCATCACCTTTCAGCTCCCCCTTAAGAATAAGAGTGAAAATTCTCTGAAGGGGAAGCTGAGGCAGGTTAGAACAGAGAACTGAGGGGGGATAAACGGTGCCATAGGAAAGCATTAGGGTAATAAGGACAAAACAATCAGTTCTGTATAAAAGTCCTGTTCATGGATGCCCATTTTTGCCTCCTCGTCACAGGAGAAAGTCTTCCAACAAGGGAAGAGTCAATTATCCAAGGACAAATACCAGAAGACACTCAGAACCAATAAAATATTGCATTTCCCATCCTTTTTTTTTACATACTCAGGACCAATGAGAATGTTGCAACTTACAAATTTTCATTTATATGGGAGATGGAAGGGGGGAAGTCCAGATTTAATAAGTCTGCAGCCTCTGCTCCAGCATGTTTCTCCCTTTAGCATGCCTATACATTTGTCTCAAGTGCATACTCTCACTTTCTTTTGATTCACATTAAACTCTTTACTTGCTTTGCTTAACTGTGGCATGTCTTTGAATTCTTTTCCATAATGTGGCCAAGAAGCTGGAAACACACCCCTACATCACTATCATGAAGATCAGCCTCAGTCAAAATCCTGGGTTGCTCCCTTTTTCTGAGCCTGTGTCTGTTCCTGGGCTTATTTCTTGGCCTTAGAATTCCACTCTTTACTGGAATTGGAATTCCTCCCTTATCCTTATGAAATATAATTTCCATCTTTCAGGGTGCTCTATTGTAAGTTTAAAACCAGGAATCCTTTGTTCCACGTAAATTTGAATTGATTGTTTCTGACACTGTTTAATTGATTGCAACCTTATTTTGCCTGTAGGGCACGTTCTAGGAAGAGCAAGATAGAGATGAGACTCCTGATGGCAGGCTTTCAGGCTGCCACCATATAGACTGGAAGCCATATACGTGCTCTCCAGTATGCCCATAGGGGTTACTCTGTTCCCTCCAAAACAGAGTCACAATAAGCACTCAGATCCACTCTACACTGTGTCAGGATGGAGTTGGGTTAGAGACGAGTTCCTGCGACCAGTATGAGATTCCATTTTCTTGATTCAGGACTCACCCTGTTACTGCAATCATTTAAGTATTTTTGGAGTTTTAAGGAAAATAATTTGGAATTTTATTGTAGTTTTTCAAAGATTCTGTGGGTGAACAGTCACTGGAGTGCCTTATGCTGCCAGCTTCATTCCCTAGAAGCAATGTTAATAATCTTAAGAGCAATAAAATAATTTAAGGATGCAAATTTTATCCCTAGAAAACATTAACCATATAATATCATATAGTATTGTTTAAAAACTCCAACAGAGAGATAAAAGTTAATATGGAATATTACATTAACCAAAAAGAAATCAAAAGAAAAGAATCAGAATTACAAAAATATATATTAAATGAAAATTGAAAATAAGTAATAACTTTTAGTATAAGTGGACTAAATCTCCCATTAAAGCCTTTTAATTAACTCTATTAAAATGTAAGACCCAACTTTTTCATGTTTATAAGTAATAGATGAATAAACAATGTGAAAATGTATATCTGTAAATATAAGCTTAAGAATACAACTCTGCAATGTAATACTATTAAAAAAAATTACAGAGTATTATTGAGAATATGAAATATCAATAGATCCAGTTTACCAGAAAATTATGAAATTCCTTAACAGAGCTTCAAATCACATAAAAATGAGAGATTTAAAAACAGGAACTGAACTAAAACATAATGATATTGAATCATTATTAGGGGTAAAGTTCTAATTTTCTTGAAATGTAGGGCAAATAAGATATTTATTCTTTCTGAATCTTACTTCTAGTCTCCTATCAAAATAAGTTGACTATTAGAAGTTAAGTATTGGAGTCCCACCAATAAATATTCAACAAAAAAGATAGGTCATATAAAGTTTTGTAAATTATTCTCTCTTTGGCTAATTATATTATTTGGAAGTACACTTAATGACTATAAAAATTGATTTCAGTGCTGGGAAAAAAAAATTCCCTCATGGAGATTTTCAAGGAATGAGTGGACCCTATTGAGATGGATATACACAAGACATCTTAAACCCAAAGACACCAATTGTAAAATAAATTGGTGATGGCCTTTTATTCTCCAAATAAGATTTTCTCTGTGAAATTGAATTTTTGATGAATTGAAAAATTGTACATTCAAACGTTCATCAAACATGTATTATTTTTGTCATTCCTTGATCCATACTATCATATTTTTTCTTGAAATTCTGCAGTATGAACAGTGTCTCTTGTACCAGCTGTTTCTAATTCTACATGAAAATTGACCTCATTATCATTAATTAATGAAAGATTTACCAGAATGTATTTGACCTCATTGTATATAGAGGAAGTAAGGTATTGGCCATTAATATAATAATAAAAGCTTTAATCATCTCAGCAATGGTTTTTACTTCTTTCCTCTCAGGTTTTATCCAATATAGCAAAAGCCATTATACTAAATAATAAAACAAGTTGCACAAATATTATTTTGGCTTAACACAACAGTACATATGCTGTGTTGAGGAATTATTTCAATTATTTGGAAGAAATACACCATATTTTCCTTGTGGTACCTCAAAAATGCCCATTCTTCAGTTGTTGTGCATTCCTAGAAAAAGATTGTTATGCTGCACTAGTCAATGCAAAATACATGAAGTTGTTGGTTTTGCAAATGGCTATTTTAACATAGGTCCAAATGATTTATAAATAATAATAAAAGCAGGATAGTACTGAAAATTCAGTGAGATAAAACTATATAAACACTTAATCTTAAGTATAAATAAGCTTTTTATGCACAAAGGAAAATACTTGGAAGAAATATGTAAAGAACAACAAAATTCATGAATGATTTTCATATTTGTCTATGAATTTTTTTGTATAGTAATTTTTGAGTAATAAACAATGTTCAATACTATGACAGTGTCACACATTAAATAGAAAATTATTTCATTGTAAATAATGTGCTAGTACATGTAATGTGGTTAATGATCTGACCTTTCAGATACAGATTAATATATCATTTCTATAGAAGTGTCTTCTCTTCTAACCACACATAAATTAGAACATCACATAAGAATACCAAAAATGCTGCTCAACATTATGTGGCTTCTAAGGGGGAGGTAATTTTCTGTTACAAACCTGACTTAGCTATATTAGTCCTTTAACTTTTATCATTGGCATCATGTCAAGCAATCTTTCTTGGAAATTGGTCCCAGAGATGACCCAATGTTTCATTATTAGCAATTCTCAATATAAGAGGTGGCATGGTATTATCAAGGCAAAAGGCAAGGGATGCTCTGCTATGCTTATGTTCACAGTAGCTCCCTGGTATACTTGTGATACATAATTTCCATGTGAACTTTCTATTTGACCAGGACCTGAAAAAAAATCTAGGTTGATTAATTTTCTCTCAAAAAATCCATGCAAAAAAAATTAAATGTAAATTATCCCAAAGGAAACAAATATAGCATAACATAAATTACAGGATCCTTAAATG